>VYZX01028811.1:243281-307449 GCA_013401335.1 Brachypteracias leptosomus | reverse complement strand
TGAACTTTTCATCAACTAGCACCCCCAAGTCTTTCTCCTCGGGACTGCTCTCAATCCACTCATTGCCCATCCTGTATTGGTGCTTGGGATTGCCCTGACCCAGGTGCAGGACCTTGCATTCGCCTTGTTGAACTTAATGAGGTTCACACAGTGTCACCTCTCAAGCCTGTCAGCATCCATCTGGATGGCATCCCTTCCCTCCAGCATGTTGACCACACCACACAGCTTGATGTCATCCACAGACTTACTGAGAGAGCACTTAATTCCACTGTCCATGTCACTGACAAAGATGTTAGACAGGACTTGTCCCAGTACCAATCCCTGAGGAACACCACTTAGCACTGGTCTCCACTTGGACATCGAGCTGTTGACTTGAATGGGACCATCCAGCCAATTCCTTATGCACCAAGTGGTCCCTCTGTCAAATCCATGTCTTTCCAGTTTAGAGACCAGGATGTCATGCGGGACAGTCTCAAATGCTTTGCTCAAGTCTAGGTATATGATGTTGGCTGCTCTCGCCTTATCCACCAATGCTGTAACTCCATTGTAAAAGGCCACCAAATTTGTCACATATGATTTGTCCTTGGTGGAGCCCTGTTGGTTGCCTACAATCACCTCATTATTTTCCATGTGTCTTAGCAGAGCCTTCAGGAGGTTCTGCCCCATGATCTTGCCAGGCACAGAGGTGAGACTGACTGGCCTGTAGTTCCCCGGGGCTTCCTTTTTTCACCTTTTGAAGATGGGGGTGATGTTTCCCCTTTTCCAGTCAGTGGAAACTTCACCAGACTGCCATGACTTTTCAAATATGATGGAAAGTGGCTTAGCATCTTCATCTGTCTGTTCCCTCTGGACCCGTGGATAGATCTCATCAGGTCCCATGGACTTGTATGTTGGAGCTGAGGCAGCCATTGCCAACTTATGCAAAACTGCCCTCTTTGCATCTTGCTTTGGGGATGCAGTGGCAGAAGGAATCACAGCAGTGTGCTCTGTTGATAGAGGCTTGTATGTGCAGTGGGGCACAGAAACCTGTGGTGTCCTGACCACTTCAACACAGCACTTGTGCATGGTGCACATCAGTAGAAATTGAGAGAGCCTCATCTATCACTGGAGTACGTCAGTTCCTCCTGCTCAGAATAGGGGTGCAATGGGAGAGGTGGGTGGGGGGACTCCTACCTGCCACATACGCAGCCCTTTAAAAATAGTATTGGCTCTTGGGAGAGACAGACTTCACACTCTTATTTTTAAGGCTCTGTGTGGGAGGAAGGGATATTTCCCAGTGTTGTGCATTACTGAAGTAATCTGTACAAGAAATGCTGCACTGGGGAGATAGCAGTGGGCTTTGGCTTACAAAGCACCAGACTTGGGGAAAAGATGAGCTAACCAGAACTGGCTGAGAGCACCGTAAATGAAGCATTAACTATTCATGCAGTGTTAGTAAATGCTTTGAATAACATCCTAACTTCATAGGAAAAGGCAGCAGGTCAGGAAAGGGAGTTTGGTGCATGACAACTTTGTCTTTTAATGTTTTTCTTTCACTTGCTTCTTCTTTTTCAAGCTGCATGGTTATACAACTTGTTTAGATGTAGGGCAGGGCTGCCTTGCATGCTTTTGAGCTAATTTTTGGAGTCGTGTAAGAGTTGGTGTAACTGGCATCTTCTAGTACTGTCCATCTGGATTTAAGCAAGATGTTTGGTTTTCCCCCCCATTGCAAAAGTGGCATTTGGAAGTCAAAATGCTGTTAATAATGCTTCATGTAATGCATGAAGACAGCAGGACTCTGGTTCTGGCTGGTGCTATATAGTACGTAAAACAGAGTAACATTTCTGTTTTCTGTACATTTTAATGTCAATGATTTATTGAATTGAAGCCACTTGGAAGTCTGTGGTATAGCAAATTAAATGCTGCCCATTAGGATGTAGTTCTTGCCAGGTGATTCAAGAACTTTCTTAGCATTCAGACTCCTTTCTTGGCATCCAAATAGAATTTTTAAGCCATATCACGGCCACCAACATGTTGTCTACTGTCTTCTTGTATTTAGAGTCTGAACAATTTTATGACATTGTGGAGGACTGATGAGATGAGCCTGATCTGGATCAAACTTTGGGTTCATTTCCATTGCTGTGGTTGTTAATCACTGGCACTTTCAAAAGGACTTCTTGGGGATTCCCCATTGGTTTAATTTGAAACCTGTATGTGGTAAGGGTGGAACCAGTTCTTCCTTTCCTTGGCTCTTGAATCTGTAGGGAAATGTCTACAGCCTTTCCTGGCAGTCTGTGAGATGGGTTTCTAACATGCATCCTCTGCTGAAAGGCCCTTGAGAATATCAAGGTATCTGTTCTGCAGGGAGAATTTCCAGAGTGCATTGACAACTTCATTCTTTGCACTGTATAAAACAAAAGATAATTTAGGCATAGAGCTGGGGTGAAATCCCAAATGTAGCTTGAGATTTTCATCTGTTGCTCAAGCATGCAGGTGCCAGATGCTGGAAGGGCTGTGGTCAGTCAGAGTGATCACTCACTGGGGTGCTGGGGTGTGGTGGGTTTACAGCAGCAAGTCTCTTGCTGTACAGGGTGTTTTGTGCCTTCAGGCTCGCAGGGTGATGAGGTGCCAGGTGAGCACTGGCACCACCCTCTGGGCAATGGGAGTATCCTGTTAAAAACAGGAGAGTCCTGCTTAGGCCACTCTTATGCATTGGGTCAGGAAGAGAGAAGGAAAGGCTGTTCTTGGTAACTACAGGCTCATTAATCCCCCTCACTGCTGTGTGAGGCTGTAGAAAGAACTGGGAAAGAAAGTGTTACTGCCTGACAAATGGGAAATTAGTAAAAACATTAATTGTATGCTGCTTTATACTCTGTGCTGCATTGTGCCAGACCAGGTGGGCAGTAGGTCTCATCAGTCTGTATTTCCCTAATATTTCTAATAGGCTGTGTAGGAAACCAGCAAATGACTTGGAGAAGATGGTGACTATTACAAACATCAGAGAATAGGTTACAGAAGTGGGAGAAGGGCCACTGGGGCAGTCCTGGGAGGGGAGGTGATGAGGATGTGTGAGATGAGACCAAACAAGAATGGCTCAGCTTGGCAGACTGGAAGCTGAGAGCGGAAGTTGCTGCCATGTACTAATAGAGCATGGGGGTAAATATTGGCAAGTTTACAGCTATTTAAGCTAAAGGTTAATGTTAGTGCAAGAACAGAAGGGTTTAAGCTGGTTATGATCATATTCGGGCTAGGAATCAGAAGGTGATTTTTCTAATTGTTAGTGAGCAGCTTCCAAATGGGTTTCTTTGCCCTTTCTGTTTCTAATTAATCTAAAACTGGGTCTGTTTATGAAAGCTATTGTGTGACAGTCGCATGTGGGAGCAAGGAATGACACTTCATCATCCAGGAAGCCTCTAAGTAGGCTGTGAGAGATGTCCATGGAACCACGGCCTCTGTAACTATTTGTCGTAGCGTGGCCTTCCCGTGCCCACGCTGCCCACCTACCTGCCCTTGCTGCTGAACTGCAGGACCCTGTGGGTGTCAGAGCACAGCCAGAGGTGCGTAGGAGAGGTATTTGCTACTTGGATGCTGTCACTGCAGTGAAATTGTGAAAATCATATTGCAGCCCCTCCTGGATGGTGGCTTTTCCGTGCAGTTGTGCAGTAGGTATTAAGGATGCTATGCTGTGTGAGGGGTTTCTTGAAGAGTGGTAGTTATTAGTGACTCATGCCTGGTAACGAACCTGTCATAGACACAGTTTTATTTTCTGACAAATGTTCAAGTGGTAACAGTTTCAGAAAATATGGCGTAGTTTGTAAACAGGTTTCTTCTTAAATGAGATTTGAAAAGTTCCCCATGGGGTTTGAGTTGCTTATTTAGGCAGCAAATTGCAATTGAACCTTTATTCATTATAAGTTTTTTAAAAGCTGGCACTGGAAAAGGATTTTCTAGGAGAGCTTGAAAAGCAACGGACAATATCAAGACAAAATCCGGTGATGTGTACTAAAAAGGACATGGTAGAGATATTCAGCTAGAAGAGAATTTAGATTTAGCCTTCAACTGAGCCTCACTTTGGTCAACACTTTAGGTTGTTACATACAAGAATATATGAAATACAAATAGAGGTTGCTTCATGCAAAAGATCAGTTTATTTTAATCGTGTTTCCATCTGCTTTTTATTTTTGTTAATGAGGCGATATTCACCTTGTATTTTAAGATAACGCAAACATTTTGGAGAAACTGTTCTTGAGAAATAGTGTGCTAAATTCTATTGCAATTTATTTAAATTTTTCTATTTTTGAGTGTATCATGTTAGTGCAGCAGATTGAAATGCATGCAAGTATTTTTGTGATATCTCATATATAACGGGTACTCGAAGGATCCAGTTTTGTCTACACAAATATCTATAGATTGGCTGGTGTATTCACTCTGAATTTTGTTATGCCTAATTTAAGGAACTTAATTTACAGCAAGTACAACTCTCCTTCATATTTGTGTGACATGGATACATGTTACTCATCCTAATTAAGTCACTCTATTTTTAGTTTGCAGTAGTAATAGCTATTTAATATACAACTGTGTACAGCTGCTGGAGTTGTCCTGTTTTCATCTTGTCTTTGCACCCACTTCTCTCCAGGTTCAGTGAAGGTGGAGTGGCTGCTCTGACCTGAGAGCAGAGAGCAGAGACTGCAGCTACTGAATGTTCCCCCCGCCATCCCTGTTCAGTATTTGGGTGTATTTTGGGCAAACTGTGCTTTTCCCTCCCATCACAGACTTGCCAAAGGGGCTAATTGGCCTCTGAGTCATCTGACTTGGGTCAGGTACCTAATCAAAGCCTGGTTTGTAGTGCAATTTGCATCACCTTGCAGCGGCTTTCTAAGTCCTGTAATTTTAATTTTTTTTGCATTAAATTTTCTCCCCTGTCCCTCCCAATCAGGGGAGTAGAGTGACTGGGTTTCTAGACCCGGTTAATTGAGGCCCATTGTGTGGAGCCGTCAAGTGCCTTTACTTGGAGGTGTGAGAGCTGTGTCTGGGCTTATTAGTATGGCTGTGATTGCTGGAGTCGGCTTTGTCAGCACTATGGTGTGGCAGTGCCCCTTTTTTCTCGTTCAGTGCCTACACTAACAGTGTCCTCAGAGACTGGCAGAGGCATATGTGTGCTTCATAGCAAGTATTTGTGGGGTATTTTGGTTCATTAATCAACTGCTGCCTTCTGCAGAGAATATAAATACGCAAAACTATTCCTACCTGCAGAGAAAAGCATATTATTTAAGCCAGGAGTCATAAGGACAAAGGTAGGGTAGTAAAAAAGATTCTTTCCTTGCTTTTTGCAAGTAGACACATCTGTGACAAATGAGGAAGGTGCTGGTAGAGGATGCAATCCATCAGCCGAGGTAGCTGGGCATTGCTTCGTCGAGTTTTTAGCTGTTACTCCTCTGCCATGATGCTAGACAAGTCATGGTGGCTTTTGAAAAGGGTTTTTCTATTGCCTCTCCCTCTAATCCATTAATTTCTGGTTATTTGATTTATGATTCTGGAAATGAGCCATCAGAGCAGTAGGTGATGCAGCTGGGAGACAGATTTCAGAGTGTTTGATATGCTCCAAACTTAAGTACTCTGAAAAGTTAGGCTTTTGTTCCCCTGAAATGGCAGTCCAAACAGAGGAAAAGGTTTTCAGCTGATTCTACCCTCATTCTTCAATTATAATGGGAACTTTTTTGCTTCACAGGTGTGCTATGAAAACACCAATTAATGCTCGAATTAGTTGAGTAATATGGTGTTGAGTGCAAAGAACACTGCTTAAGTCACTGCATGTAACATTGCTGTAACTATATGTAATAGTAGGGCCTGGCTGCAGTACAGTAAATAGGGCATGCTTTGAATAACATGGAAAAAATACTAAATAGCTCCCTGTTCAATGAGCAGTAGAGCACCCTCTCTTCTTGCTGAGAAAGGAGTTTACCTCCAACTGGAGAAGGGATAATCTTTAAGTCCATACTGGGAGCTACCCTGTGGGAGCAAGGTGCCGAATTCCTGTAGCCAAATCCTTCTGTGTTTTCTGCAGAAAACAGACACAGTTTTGTCAGAGATCATTTCCCTGTTCTCACTGTCAAGCTCAGGTAGGAGAACATGCTCTGCAGTGTTTGAACTGAGCTGCTGTGTGGTGGACAGCTGGGTTGTCCTGCAGACCATCCGTGGGGAGCAATGCACCTTCATGCCTGTTAGCAGGTGTATGCGTGACTGTGTAGTTTCTTGCCTGAAACAGATTCTGTAATGATAGAGGTAACGAGCAATAAAACTGAGACCTGGACAGTATGTGAAGAGATTAACTAGACCATCTGTATCCCTCAAAAGCACTCCTGAAAAATGCAGGTACTCCCTCTTTTTAAAAACCTTCTGGGGTAGAAATTTTTTAGCTTTCTTAAGCAATCCATGCTCACATGATTAAACCTTTTTCCAGATGTCTAACCTAGCTTTCCACTGATGCAAGTTAAGCCTGTTACTTCTTTATTTACAATAGAAATGCTGGATATTTTACTTCCCTTGTGCTTGCCTAAACTAGTTCATGTTTGAACACTGTTATGTCTGCCTGAGGTCTACATTTCACAGCATCTGCAACTTTTCCTTCTCAGGCTTCTTGATCAAAAAAGTGATTACGGCTCTGAGAATATAATTCTGGGTTTTTCCACCCCCAGCACATGTCTATGCTCAGATGCTTTTGCATTTTAGTGATGTTGATTATTTAATTAGGTGTGCAATTAGAACATTGATTGTAATTTTCCAATTTCGTGAAATACCAAGTCCTTATGTTTTGGATGCCATTAGGAAGGAGAGAGATGTAATTTGAAGGAGAAAGCAGCAGAGGGAGAGTTTTCTCTGCTGTAAATGCTTCCTCACTGCCTGTTGACCTAAGGTATTCAAGCTGACTCTGGTTTAAAAGCCAGTGTAATAGTTGTTTCTGGAATAGGAACACCCAGCTGGTAAAATTTTCGAGTCAGCTGAGTTGCAGCATGGATTTGCTAAGAGTCCGTTTTCCACTTGTACTTCTTGATTAAAAATGGAGAATGATAATTCAGCTAGAGAAGGGCTCTGTGCTTCCAGATGAGCAGCAAAACCCAGGATAAGAGCTCTGAAGGTATTCAGTTCTTTTCAGGAGAATGTTGAAGGAAGGTTTTGCGTCTGTCATTGGGGTGCGAGGAGACAACATGCTGCCCCAGAGCCTGTCACCTGAGACAGCTCTGCTTTTAAAGTCTCACTCTGATGTTGGAGGCTGATGTGGGCTGTGACAAGTGGGGTTGGCACTGTCTCAGCAGCAGCTTGTGAAAGGAGCATGGTGTCTGTGAGGTGAAACTTGTTTGTGATGAAAAATTATTGGACCTTATTGGATGAGAAATAAAATGATTTTTTCTGGAAAGCACTAGGTTGCAAAATTAATAGTATTTGATTTTGTATCCCAAAAGTCAAGAGTGTGAACATCCACATAGAGATAAGAAAGGGGCAAGCAGGTTTAGCCTGTGCATTTAAAAGGCTGCCTCACATCTCTTAGGAAAGGCTTCATCATTGTGACACTGATGACTATAAACAAATCAGATGGAAGATGATTTTAATCTGAGCTTTTCTAACTTTATGACCTGTACTCCCTTAAGGATTTTGCACCTTGAAATTTTCCATGTCAGACTAGATCTGTTTCAGCCCCTGGAGGAATTTTTGACTGGTGTGGCAGCAGCAGCCTCAGAGGGAAGGAGGTGGGAGGACTCGTGGTAGGCAGCTAAGGTCTTGATAGGGTTGACATCCTCTCCTGATGAAGATTGGCCTAAATTGGGAAGTGTAAAGATTTGTAGCTCTGCAAAAACATTAGTGCTATGTTAACTCATTTTTTTTCATTAACCTTACAAAAGTCTCACTCCTTGAATCTTACTTGGCCTTACAATCTTGTCTTGGCCTTGATAACATCCTTTATTCCCAGGCTCTGTTAAAGTCTTTCCTTCTATTACTTCAGAAATGTTCAAGTCTGAGTGTTCAGCAGACATCCTCACAATCAAATAATCTTAGCATGCAAAGTGTAAACAACATCCCTCTGAAGACAAGTCAGCTGGTGGTTTGGTCTCACCTATTCATGACAAATAGACTTAGATTGCCCTTCTTTGGAAGTTAGGAGTCTGAACTTTACCAGTTTTTTCAACATGCCAATGCTGTTTTTTTAGTCTTTCTATAAACCAAATAGTTCAACTTTTTTCTTTTACGGAGGAAAAAAACACCTTTTTAAGAAGGGAAAACTTTTGGAGCTTTGGGGAAGATGATGTCCTCCCTTTCCTCCAAGTGTTTCAAGCCTCTAATGTCTGTCCATTATCAGTCTCCAAGGTGCTCAAGGTGGTGTAGAAGGTGCCTGTTGCCTTTGTTCCCTTCAGAGCTTGCAGGTTGCCCCTTGCACCTTGCCTTGCCCTTTCCTAAGGGGAAAGAAAGAATCAGTGCTGCTTTGAGTGACACCTTCTTAAAGAAGCTTGTTCTTTCATCTGAAAGCAACATCTTAAGCACATGTTTCATAAGTGTGTTCTGGAGCTATTGTAACGACAGAAGTGGCATTGACAGCGGTGTTTTAAATGCCATGGAATATGCAGTCTCCTCTCTTCGAGGGTTCTGTCTCAGTGCTGCTGAGGTTGTGGTGATGCACAGTTCCTCAAAGTGTGGTGTTCACTGAGGACAGCTGTCAGACAGCAGGAGGTCATTGCTTTTTCATTAACACTTCATCTTTAGACTGCTGATTGGTTTGATGTGCTTTGGCTTTGTAGAAGATAATGAACAGAGTGTTTTCACTGCTGGATCAATTGATAAAATTTACACTATGTATTTGAACTTCTAAGGTCTAATGCAGCACCAAACTCAAACTGAGGACTCTGTCTTTAGGGAGATGCAATAAGCAGTTTCATTTGGGACAAATGCTTCTTATTTTTCTTCCAGTGAAACAAAAAAAAATTTGGTTTAGAGAGCTCTTGGGTCAGAGATGTCTGAAGCTGTTTGTGAGATGAATTAAACCTGAATGTGAGTTGGACAGGACTTATCATTGCTGTTCCAGAAAAGCGCTCTCCATTGACTTCTCCCTCTTCTTTCTGTGACTTTCCCTCCCTCATATCTCGTTGTTTCATCTCTCTGTGTAACATTCTTACCCTCTGATTTACTTAGCCACCTAGTTTTGTACTGCCCCAGGAGCCAGGACACTAGAAGGAGTGTGAGTGGAAGAGGGAGGAGTAGGACCTGTACTCGAAGCGTGCTCATTTTCCTTTGGTTAATCCACTCATACTCATGAAGGAATTGCTTACTTTTACAATTTTATCAGTAATTCAGTACTTTACAGGAAGTTGGAATGAAATAGATAATGAGGATTAAAAAAGAAGAAAGGGTAATGTATACCTCGCAGACATCAAAGCTTTTGGCCTATATAGCTGAGCCCAGCTTTATCAGTTTTAATAATTCCCTGCTGGTTCAACCTAAAATCTGTTGGTGAATTAAAAAATCGCAGTAAGAAGTATTTAAATTTTTAAGTGGAAGTTTATTTCTCTAGTAGAAGGCAAATAACTCAGTGCTGTGAGCCTTAAGGTAAAGGACACTCTTTCTCATAGGCTTTTTTAAGGTGCAACTCGTGCCTGTTTTTCCCAGTTTTGAATTGTCTTAATTATTTTAGTAAACAAAACATACCTGAAAAGCAAAGCCTGTCTCAATCTCCTGTGCATTACCTAAGGGTTTTTAAATGTTTGAAAGGTGCAATCTTCCTTGTTTCTGAGGGCACCGGTGTTTTCGTCTTTTCATAGCCACATTTGTGGCTCCTTGTGGGCTGTTGTGAGGGCAGTGACATGTTCTAGCTTGTGATCTCCATTAGCAATATCTCCTGTTTCCTTATCTAATGAGACTTGCTTACTTTTTCCATGTTTTTTTCTGCTCATGTTCTTATAAGGCAGCCATGGGAGTACTGGGATTTTTGTGTGATTTTTGTGCTTTGAAATCCACAAGGCTCTTGGGTCTTAGCTGTGGCTGCAGGATTGTGTTTGGTCCCATGGCATTTTTGACTTGGATGTGCTAATGTCTGGTGTTGGTGGCTGCAGGGATGGGCAAAGACTGAGGAAGGAAGATGTGGAGGACAGAGGCAGCATTGGAAGATAACATTGACCTCACTTGTAGTAGGATCTTTGGAAAAAGTAAAGCATGTAAAAGCCTGTGAGGCTATCTAATGGATGCTTCAGGTACTATGGAGAATTACTGCAAATGAAAGTGTTGTCTGATGGATGCTTAATATTTTTTTTTTAAGCTATTGTTGTGAAAGAGACCCCTGCAAGACTTTCTTTGTCTAATTCATATGCACAGCTTTGAAGATACTAAGAGCCATGCAAATCTTGGATTGCATTTTTATTTTCTCAGTTGGGCAGTCTTCATCCTTATGTGGGTGAATTTGATACGGAGCTTCAGCTCCGAGCTCAAGTGCCATAATTGGTATTTAGTAGCAATCATTTCTATTGCAGTGGAGCTTGGTGCCCTCAGTTGGGTAGGCGCCCTGTTCTCCTGTTTGCAGGGTGCAAATATATAATGAGAAACTTGGGGGTCAGACTCTTAAAATCACTTAAAGCTAAAGCACTTCTGAAAATCTGACCTATGGTCCCTGCCCCTGCAGCAAAGGAAAGAGCAAAAAGAGGGAAGGTTTTGTGGGGGATGGAGGATATAGTGGCCACAGAGGAATGTCAGCCTTACAGGGGGTCTGAAAGGAATTCAGTGGCCACCCTTCAGTCAGTGATTTCTGTGCCTGGCTGCAAGGCACAGTGCTGTGGCTGCACATGCAAGGAGCAGGTGGGTAAAGTTCACCAGTGGTGCTGCTGAGACAAAGTATTGTGAACCATGGCATTGGTCTACCTGTATGCAAAACTTGTGCCTGCACCCTTTGAAAAATGAGCTGATGGGGATACCAGCCTGGCTGTTGTCAGCTGAGACTTCAGCGAGGTGCTGGCATGGAACTGTGGGACTGGAGGGGTGGAAGATGCCTGGAGAGTATACTGTGCAGTGAGGGCAGGGCTGGGAGCACAGTGATGCTTGTGGAGGAAGTGGTGAATAAAAGTTGATATTGGTGTAGGTAAGAGAAGGGAGGGGAAGCATCATTCACAGCAAGACTGGCTCACGAGGAGGTAGGAGGTATTTGAGCAGATGGGAGGATAGTGGCATTTCCACAGCTAAGTCATATAGGCCTCTTCAAAAACCCACCCCACACTGTGAAAAGACTGTTTTGAAAGATGCAGTGAGTTGTCCTTGAGCAATACCAGGAAATGTGCACAGCTCCCATACAGTGCCTTTGGTGCTAAAGGCAGAGAAACGGCATTTGGGGAGGAGGTGGGTGCTTGTGTTGGGTGCATGAAGAAGGGGGACAGGATGAAGGGAGCACTTGTGGAAAGGAGGATGTGAATGTGGATCAGCTAGCCAGGAAGATTTTCTAAGCAGCAGTGCCTTGGATGCCCCTGGAACAGCTTGTGGGGCAAATAAATGGTGCCTTTAATTGAGGCATTTCTTGCAGGATGAGTGCCTGCTGCTGCTCACTCCCAGGAGAGAAGTGTCGGTACAACGTGAGTGGATCTGATTCTGTGCACAGCACTTCTGCAGTCATTCTTTTATGTAACAATGTGACTTTTATTTTTGGGAAGGCGAGATCAACGGGTGTTCTTATCCCCCACACTCGTAGCAGAACTGGTACTAGCCTTCCTTGGAAACTGGATACGATTCGTTTTAGCGAGGGCATCACTGAATCTTGTGGGTTAGTCTGGGGGTGAACAGGAGATATAAAAATAAACATCTATATCAGAGTTGGGTGAAGAATCTTCTTGGAGCTGGTTAATTATGTTGAGTCCTGGGCTTTTTTCCCCAGCCCCCCTGCTCCTCAGTCCTGCAGGATGCCAAGAGTCAGGCAGAGCCCTTTTGCAGCACAGCCCGGCTCGCTGCGCTGTACTGCCTGCTCTTCTAATGCTGAAGGAGTGCTTTTTGTCTTTGGTCGGATTGGCTCCGTCAGTTCTTATTTCCTTCTGAATGGATAATAAAGTGGAGAATCATTCCGAGGCGAAGAGTGTTGGTGCGCGAGTGAAGTGGGGAGGCTGCGTGTGTGAGGAGCTAGGCAGTAAGCAGCTGACGAGGAGGAGTAAAGTAGCAATAGCTGCACAGCTTTCTCTCTGCCTCTGAAGTACAATATTTTCTGTTGAGTCACAACTGAAGAGAAGGATGAAGTTTTAACTGTACTTGGTACTGCCTGAGAAAGAGAAAAAATGCACTATGGCAATGAACTAAAGAATTTCTGTTGAGGGATACTCCTGGAAGCTGACAAGATTTCTGCATTTTTGGCTTTTAGATTTACTGGCTTCTGCTGTTTTTTTGCTTTTTGGATTTTTAGTAGCTGTTTGCATTTTTTTTTTCCCCTTCAAAACATGCCTTCAACTTTATGTAATTTCTCATCCTAGTGCTGCTGTGGAACGGGATACTCTCAGTGCCTTGAACGCTGCTTTCCCTGATACATGAGATGGGACACCAGCAATATGTTGATAATTTCCCTAGTGAAAGTTCATTATCTGGTGAACCTCTAACAAGATTAGGAATCCTTCAGGACCTGTCTTTTCTATGAGAACAAGCTATTGTATTCTGTAGTTTTCTATTAATTCTGTACATTTCCTTTACATTTTAACCTTTTATTTTATTTTGAAGCAGCAAGGTAAGTGACTGATTGGAACAAATTAAGTGTCTGGGTCTAAACTGCAAGTAGGCAGCAACCACGGAGAATTGTTCTTTATTTTTAGAGTGGGCTCTGTGTGTATGTGCGCCTGTGTTTACTTTAGCAATACAATAGCTCCATCGCAAGCTGACTGGATTTAAACACGTGCTTTGTAAAAATAATTTACTCTTAGTATATTAATTGGTAACCTCTATGTGTTAGTTTTTGTGTGCACCTGTTAGACACTAATTGTAGATGTCTTATTGCTGGTATAGTTGAGCTTGTGTCTGTTTACTTCTCATACTTTTTTCTGTTAGGAGGGCTTGTTTCTCAGCTGGAATTTGACATCATAATCACTATGTGAAGAAGAGCTAAAGGGAAAGGGATTTGGGGATAATTTAGATCTGATCACTTGAAAAGCAAATAACTTGAGAGTAATTAAATTACTGGTTTGATTCTTCCTCAAATGTCACTTAAAACAGGCTTGCTTTTAGTCCAGAGTGTTTGTCATTGGCCTGATTTCCTGTGCCGAGAAGCTCGTGAGTTGATGAGATGAAGTGACTGGCATACAGTAGCAATGAGGATGCTGTACAAGCTCGTGAATCAGAGCAGATGGTGTGACTGTTTCAGGTATCTTTTCAGTTTTCATTCCTTTTATATGGGCAGCTTTCTTTTGCTAATGGAGCAGACCTTTGGGGGATAAACATCAAGACTTAATACAGAATGCTAAGGTCTTCTGTCCTCAAGATGAAAAGGAGGAGGCTTACAGAAGTAAAGCTGCAGTTTTAACCGAGGAGGATTTTAGTTGCCGAGTGATGCGGTTTAAGCAGCATGAGCTGGAAAACCCTAATTATTCCATCAGCTGTCTACATTACCTTCACCCAGCCTGGCTGAAGGCTGCTGAGCGTCTGCTCTAAAGGAGTGCGGGACAGGTCAGCAAGTGAGCAGCAGTGAGCAAGATCATGTAGCACCAGTCTGAACTGCAGCTTTGCTAGCACTGCCCAGACAACAGAAGTTTTGATCTCCTAATTCATCACCCTGGGTTGGTGAGTGCTGCCTGTCCCTCCCCTACCTGAGTGTCCCTGTGAGCTGAGGCACCAGCACAGACCTCCTCAGTGAGTAACCAGTTTTGAGAACATTCTTAGAGATGAGTGTTTCCTAGTGGTTCTTGTCAGAAATGCAGTATTTGGAGAGTTCACACTATTGCTTCAGCACTGGCTTGTAAATCAGATTACCAGCAGAGGAAAGGTACAGCATGTTCTGTTTCTGTCAGTCTAGGCAGAGCTCTTAGTGTCCTTCAGTATTTTCATAGTGGTGCATGCAAGCCTCTTTTAAACCAGAAGTACTGGGTTTCTGCTGGCAGTGCTGTCTGTCTGCCCTCTGCTTTGGGGTAGCTGAATAGTGAGATACCTTTCCCCAAAGCCTGGCAAACTTTTCTATAGTTCTGATCCCAAGGCCAGCCAACTTGTCAGCATGCTCCAGTACTTGTGTTTCAGTTCTTGGTGCTGCTTCCTTTAAAACAAAAAGTTGTTTTTTGCTCCTGGCTCATCTGTTTGATACAATACTTGGTCCTTGGGATCATGATTTGGGAAGAATCTGTTCTAAGGAACAAACAGTGTTTTAGGTTGTCGTGGGTAAATTCTTACCCATTCATTTACTGATTGACTCAGCTGTGTGCAAAACTCCCCATACTCTGGAAATAAGGGGGCTGCTGGTAGCTGCTGCTCAGGTTTTGTATTTGCTGCTAAGGAGCAAGGTAACTTTACATAGGAAGGACAGAAGCCTCTGTGATCTCTTTTCTTTTTTTAGTAGTCCATTGTCCTTGTTGCCTTTTTCTCAGCACATAGTGGTCTCAGAACTCGGTAGGTGCCTTAGATGAAGCTTGCTGCCAGCTAGGCATAAGCTTTTTGCTCCTGTGGTCGGCAGCTTCCAGCCTGTAGCTCCCTCTATGTTTGGGGACAACCCCTGTTTCTGTCTCTGGGTACCGCCTTTTCTTGGCCACCAGGTAATGACAGACTTCATTTGTTACTGCAACTGGTGCATCGCTGTGCCAGCCACTGCTGCTTTTAGCTTGCAGAGAAAGCTGTGATTAAAGGACGTGGCTGCAGGGAGAATGAGCACTTCCCCAAGAAGGGCAGGGCTTTCTGGAGCTGAAGTGATATCTGGGGGCTCCCAAGACAGCTCCACTTAGAAAACCTGAACATCTCCATCCTTCTCCATCTGTACTCACAGGAGTGATGCAGGGTGGATGACCGACATTAATCCCATTTTACAGGAAGCTGAGACACATTTAACAACTTTCGTGGTGTCCCGTGTTTGTAAGTGGTATTAAGGAGCTAAGGCAGGGTGTGCTATCTGCTTGTTCTACTACACAGTGATACTCTTTAATTACATGAATTTAATTTCATGCTGTTTCGCAACAGAATTTTTTACGTGGTGGATGCACTTGCAACACTTCAGTGGGTGTTTTACCCAGATACTTAGTGTTTTTTACTGTTCCTTCACTTTGTAGCTACCCTGATAGCTTGCTGGTACAGCAAAATATTATTCAGAGGTGTTTTTTGCCTCAGTTGAATAGCCTAATGTAAAAGGTAAGAAATAACTCTGATGTGGGAGGTGTAATTCTTTCAGCCAATATGTGATATTCCCCAGATCAGTTTTCCACCATAAGGGAAGGTGACTGGCCAAACCTGACCTTTTGCCACATCTATTGATCTGCTTTGGAAAGATTTCAAGTATGTTTCTTTTAAAATGTGACAGGTGGAAAGGCTGGCTCTCATTCATGTCTACACTGAAATGTTCTGACAAAGGTTTTGCTCAGCTTTATTGACTCAAATCCGTAGGTACAGATGAAACCTGGAAAACATCATTGAGAGAGCTGAAAAATTTCAGAAAGTTCTACAAGTGGGGCTAGGATGTGTTTTCACAGCTGGTGCAGTAATTCCTGAACAAAGTTGAGGCTTGGCTGCAAAGAGACTGTAAAAAGGTTACTGAGGGGCTGTATAATAGTTTCATTGCTCACATTTTGTTTTTAAAATAATTTTCATCCTTTTGTAACTACTGTCTTTTTAGTGGTATGGATGTATTTCCTCTTTAATCCACTGTGAAGTGCCGTGTGTCTCTTCTGCACCTCACTTTTAGCTGAAATGTCCTGAGGTGAACACATTTTTCAAGAGTATGTTTGTTCTCCAATCCTGCTGCTCTTCGCCCAGAATCACTCACCTCAGCACCCTCTTGTTCCGATCATTCATGCCAGGACTCAAAAATTAGTTTTTGTTAATCATGAGGAGAAGGTTTGAAGAGAGACACATTCTCAGAAACAAGCAATAATGCCATGTTTAGGTATGATCCAACCCAAAATTAAATCTAATCATATTAATTAGAAAATTGCATGCTCACCTCCAGAAGTCACACATCAGATAAGCTGGCAGTAACCCTTCATATCTCTGTCAAGCCTTGTTGTTAGGATCTTTTCAGCAATTAATGTGTTTTAGAATGTTATAATATTCCCAGGAAGAGTCAGCGTTTCAGCATGCAGAATGCTGGGGCGATGTTGCTATGGCAGCCTTAGCCATGATTTCTTTTTCTTGCTAATGCCAAAACCTCTTTTTCCCAGAATGTCCTGCATTTTAGTTATTGGTATTCTTCATATTAAAATGGTTTTTTATAAGGTAACAAGACCATTTATCAGTCATTTTATTGCTTTTCCCAATGTAATTGCTAGTACAGGTAATGCAATACCAATTTGTGTGGAAGATACTGTAAATATAACCCGGTTTAAAAGTCTTCACTCAGTGCTATGGTGGCAGGAATCAATAGCCAGAGAGGCTGCTGTGAAATGTTTTTTTTTAATCATAGTGAATTATTTTTATACCTCTTTGCTGGTGACTCTGAACATCACCTCTGCCCTGGGGTACCAGCACCTTCTAACATGATGGCATGGGCTGAACGTGTGTGAGTGTTTCCTTTGGTGTGATGAAAACCAAATATCCAGTAAAAAGATAAACCTACTTCATTTTAGCAGAGGTTTAGTGGACCCAGAAGCTGGGCTCCCATGCTCTGTTCATCCAGTTGACCACAGCCTGCTCACTGCTGTGTGGGGCAGTGCTGAAGGCACCACAGTGCTGCCTTTGTTTTGAACCACGTTTGTCCAGAGGCTCACAGAAATGAAGATGCTGCTCAGAGGGGCTTGCAGCCAACTCTCCTCTTTGTGATGAGAGCCTGACCTTCCCCAGAGTGCTGTAAGTGTAAAGTATGACGGATCCCCAGATGATGAACAGAGATCTCTTTTATTTTTAATGAGATTTCTCATGTTCTTTTTTCTCAATCATTGATGCTGGCATGCTGTGCTTTTGCTTCTGTTGTCATCGGAAATCCGTTTGTCAGATGAAGTGACTGTTATTCATGTATTACATGGATATTTCAAAAAAAGTAGCTGTTATTCATGTATCACAAGGATATTTTGAAAGTGTGCCCAGTGACGATGTGATAAGCTGTGCAGCGTTTGTGGTAGTTCACCTATTTCCCTTGTTTAAAATCCCAATATGTCAGTTTTGCCCTCATGTGGGAATAGCAAACCAACCCAAACATCCCCAAGTAAGGCCAGTGATAATCTTCCTCCTGATTAGCTTGAGTCTGGCTGCCTTTTGGGAAGCTGGGGAGTGTAGAAATGATGGTACCCGTGCATGCTGCTCTTCAGTCTGCAGCTGTGTTGAACAGAGCATGGAGTTCTCCTGGGGAGAAATGCCTGCTAAAAAGGCAGTCAGAACAAAGCTTGTGTAGTCAGTGAGGGCTTGCAGTATCTGGCAGGATACCAGGATGCAAATAGTCTTTCTTTAAAGACTTGATTTCTTGTTATGTGTTAATGTGACTCCTGGAGTGATTCTGGAATAGAAAAGACTTCAGCAAGGATTTGCATCCAGATTAGATTCTTTTTTTTTTTTTTCCCTGGCTGAACCTGCATTAACTGTCATTGTCACTTTGCCCATCTATACTTACAAAGAAGCGTGACCCTGACAGAAAGAACACTACAGGAATAAGGAATAAGATCTCTATAGGGCACAAGTGACTGCAGAGCACCGAGTATGGAGCGGGCGAAGGGAACAGGAGCACAGACTCCGCCCTGGGTGGGGAGGAGGAGTGAAGGACCCTGGCAGGAGGTGCAGAGGCACTGTGGGGCCAGCCCACAGGATGAAGTGGGTGAATATTGGAGCTCCAGGTCTGAGCATGGGTCTGGGGTGACAGAAAGCAGAGACTGGAGGGGAGGAAGCCTGTGGGATTGGGGCAGCAAGGGCAATTCTCTTACCTGCACCTTGGCGTTCTTATAAGTGGGCAGTTATTTGCTCTTTGGAAACAGAGATTTCTGTTCACATCCACTCACTGTAGGGTGAGGTGGAGAGGCTTCCCCCTCAGATAAAGCTGCTGTCTTCATATTCTGCTCTCACCTTGTTCCCAGCCTGAGAAGAAACAGTTTCTGTCCTGCTTGGTATCTGAAATCAAAGGTGCTTTTTTGGAAATCCGTAATGAAATAAATATTTCTTAATATCTCTATATATATGTAGATGCATGCATATATATGTATGCTGCAAACTCTCTACATATGTAAATAAAAATGACAGTATTGTTGTGTTTGCATTGAGCTGCCTGCTTTGGAATGGCTGAGGTCCTGCAAGGAAGTGTTAGGCAAGAAAAAGCATTGTCTGTAAGAAAACACTGCTGTCGAGCTTTGCAGCAGACAAAGGAAATGAGAGCGAACTCTGGCTTGAATTGGTTTCTTTTTTTAAACTGAAATGATCATTAAGCCTCTCTGGTGCCTTGAAAGCTGCATGCGGGAGGAAGCATGATGAACATGGAGCTTTCTGAGTGAATCCCTGCACAAGTATGTGTAGGATTTCCCTCTAGCACTTGGGGTTTGATACGCTGGGAAATACTTGAAATGAGCATCCCTGTGTGCTGCCCTCAAGCAACATGTCATGGCTGTAGAGCTCTTCTTGGCTGCTGTTGATTTCAGGTGCTTGCTCTGAGTGTTCACTTCTTAATATTGACACAAAAGTGTTTTCCTGGTGTTAAACGCCAGTTAGCCACTCAAGTGAAAAGTAAACTGTGTAAGAGGTGGAATAAGAATATTTGCCTGAGCAAATATTTCTTAGGTCAATCCTGTTCCATGAGGGAGTAGTTAGATATGAAAGACATTGGAAAGAAAACATGATCTTCATGGACCAATGGCCTGAAAATTCTATAAAATGAAAACTTGTTTTCTTTAAGAAGCTGACAATCAATTTAGCAGGGAATTTCTTTAGCCTGCACAAGGGCAGGTGTTCGCATTGGTGTGGAAGTTCAGCTGAGATGCTGGATGATGGGGCTTAAACCTGAAGCACAGATGCAGCTTCTGTTATAGCATATTAATTAGCTCTGATTATAGAGATTGGTATTTGAAAATGCTGCTTCTTCCTGATCAAAAACCACTCACTCCTTCCCTGCCCACAAAGTGAAGCACAAAAATGAAAACAAGATATTCACCAGGATGGAAACGCTCACTAACAAAAAATGCTGGCAGTAGCTTGAATGGCTGAGGTGGAGCTGGAGGATGTGTTAGGGAGGGTTTCTGTGCTGCAATCGCTTGGGATCAGTGCAAGTGTAGAAACTTGGAGTTAATGCTTTGAAAATGGGAATTGTTGTGTGACATCTGGAAGAGGCACCAAGTGAAAGCTTCTGTTAGGTCTGGAACTGGCCCTTGGGCAGTGAAAACGCTTGGAGTGACTTTATTGGGCCTTAGATGAAGGCCTCAATCCAGTGCAAACAGACCTGTTGTAGTGTTCGGTCATCTACTTATAACGAGATTGTGAAATATTTGGGCATAACACCTAGTCCAGCATTCTCCAGTGGGTGCTGCTGGGACAACATGTGACCCTCCCTGCAGAAGACTTCAGGATTGCAAACATGAAGTTAGGAATGCCAAGGTTACCAGACTTCAAAGAAAGGGTGAATAGAGCAGTAAAAACCATCTTGGTATGAACTATAACACATTAACCTTAGAACAACTGAACCAAAACCAAGTTTAGTTTCTGTTCCTTTTTCATCATGGCAGAAAACCTTCCTGAGCAAAGTTGCACAATTTTGCACATGGCAAAATTTAAGTTAGGCAGAAAGTTGCATGTAATGATTATATTTGTATATTGTGGAGCCTAAAAATTTTTTTCTTTAGAACTAGGTAACCATAAAAATCAAAGGCAGTTACTACAGGTCTTAAATCAGACAAGAATGTGGATTCAGTATGAGTCTCTGTCAGCCTTACTTTCTGTAGAAAAAAACCAATTGTGTGTTGCTTAGTAAGTACAGCAGTGAAGACACATGAAAGTTTTAAGTAGCCAACATAGCATATTTTTTTTTATTATTTTGCTCTTTACAGAGGGGATTTAAATTGGGAAAATGATCCACTGCAAGATCTTGAGAGTTGGAGTAGAAGTGACGTGCAGAATCTTCATGCTGTCAGCTCAGCCTGTTTGTACATATGCTGAGTGTGGCATATTTAACTGCGGGTTAGCTTGGGAGCTTGTAAGCTTTGAGGTTTTTTTAGTGTTTGGTAGCAAAATATTAGATAAAAATATTAAAATAGCAAAAGGGTTTCACACTTAAAATCTGTCATCTAGTCTTCCTGCCACTTCACATCACTTTGTGCAATTCTTGTGGGATAGCTGGTACTGTGCCAAGTTATACTTGATTTCTGCTTTGGTTTGAAGCAAGAAAGGATGGAGATTATGGACTTGAAAGGAAAGGAAATACACAGAATTGTCAGAATTCTGTATTCAGAGGGGTAATTAAATCACACAGTGCACCACTGCCAGGAGCTCAACTTAGAGTAATTTGCAAACCTGGCAGAAAAAGGGAATGGTCACAGAATTGCTCTTTTATTCCTTTTTTCTTTAAAAAAAAAAAATTCTTGGATAGAAGAAGGAGTGAGGAGCAATTATTTCAACAAAGAAGGACCTGATCTGGGGAGGTGGCCAAAACCAAGATGATGTCTGTACTCTTTAAATAGTACATCCTCTTTCTGTCTGCTTTTATGTGGATGCTGTTTTTTTATTCTGCTGCTTAAGTTACTTTGGCTATTTCTATCTGAACCAAACTGTAATGTTTTTTCCCCTCTTTCAGTAGCTGCTTCGTGACAGAATAAAATCTGGATGTGAGTTGTGCATTGGGAAGTGATTGATGTGTGCTTGTGCAGCTCGTAGCACTATGAGAAACACAGGTGCAGCTGCTGATGATGTTTGCTAGAAGTAGATTGAAAAAGCAAGAAAATGAAATTGCACTTCTGCACAGAAATCCTGTTGTAAAACTCTGGGGCAGGAAGCAATTCCGGAAGCAAAAACTCCATTTGTTTCTGCGGGACAAAATGAAGAGGCTTCTTCAAGGCCAGGTAGATGAGAATCCAAACCATGCTCATCACTGCCAGCTCTCCCCCGTGGAGATCGAAACGGACATGTTTGTTTGTGGGATAAAGAGGAGCTCTGCGAGCACTGAATTTTCTACTGCTGGAGGGGACTTTCATCAGGATGGAGGACATGATTCCAAGGGAGTGAGCGAAGTGTGTGTTGGTGAGGTGGAACTGAACTGGGATGGCTATGTAAAAATACCATGCTCAGTTCAACAGAACAGGAAGGACTTGCGAGGAAATTCTTCGGCTGGTACGAAACAGAGCTCTTCTGAAAGAAAGGACAGAGTGTCTGAAGGGCAGGACCTTTCTTCCCTAAGCATTACCATGAGCTGGAAGGAGGTAGCTGAAAGGCAAGGGTGCTGTCTCACTGAAAAGCCCACTACATACAAGAGTTCTAGACGGCAGTCGAGAGATCGCTCAGCTGACGTGGTTGATTACATTGTTAAAGAGCTCCAGGGAATCAGTCGCATCCAGACAGAGATTGCAGAGCTCCGGCAACACCTCACCTTGATAAAAGGCTCTGTGGATGAAGTCTCCAGCTGTGTGGATACAGTCTTGAGTGAGATAGAAGGCCTGCAAGGTGGTTCTACTGGCAAAACCCAGGGTACGCATGCTCGAGAGCCAAGTAGGGAGTTACACAAGGAAGAACCAGTGTTATATTTTTATGGCATCCCAGAAAAAGATGGTGAAAACACAGTAGAGCTTATTTGCAGCTTCTTGTCCAAGTATCACTGTTTCAATGGTATCCAGTGCAGTAAGTATATAAAAGATGCCTATAGATCAGACACAAGTACAGGCAAGCCATTGACGCCAAGACCAGCAGTTGTGAAACTTGTCAATTGTGAACAGAGGGACTTTATTTTACAGAAGTCTATCCTTCTGCAAAGCTCAGGGGTCTGGATTGCCACTAGTGAAGAGCAAAAGCGGCAGAACAGCCAGAGGGGCCACAAAACAGATTCAGGCTCTTTGCAGTCTGGCTTCAAGAAAAATCACCGCAACTCAGTGAATCCTGATGCAGCTCAGAGAACCGATGCAGCTGGGCACCTTCGAACGGACTCAGGCCAGGTGAAGTATAAAAGCACAAGTAGGAAAGCACAGTGTGTAGAGGAGAGACTTGATTCTGTGCAGAAGTCAACCTTGGCTGAGAAGCACAACTCGATACCTGAAACAGGGAGGGAAGTACAAACAATAAGCTGCAGTGAGCAGCCTTCAGGTGACAGTGACATTCACCAGGCCCTTCATGAACCTCTACAAAATGCACAGGGGACCAATTCAGCCAAGTCAGGTGATGGAAATTCCTGCCGCTCATCTGACTCTTTGGGCTGTGCAAGCCAGATGTGTGCTTCAAGCAATGGTAGTGAGCACGGGCTTGACACTGAAAGTGTCACTGAGAATTGTTCTTCCCTTCTAGATAAAGATGAGGGGATAACCACGGAAGAAATTGAAGCAGACTGTGATGCCCCATGCAAATTTGCCAGTGCGGACAAAATTGATATTCAAAGAGAAGATGTTTCGAGTGGGGTGACAACCATTAGCTATGATCATACAACGGATGAAATGGCTTACAGTAGTGACAGCCTGAAAGATATAAGCCAAATGGACCTCAATGATCAAGATCCAACTGATCAGGTCTTTAGAGATGTCCTGGAAAACTCCCAGTATTTCCTTGACCATTCCCGGGATAACATTGATCTTGTAGACATGAAGTTTTACACTAACAAGCTTGGGAAAGCTATTAATCACTTCAGGTCTGCTCTGCAGGTGGTGTTTCACAAACTGGAGTCAAGCGATTCTGAAATGCTTTTGGAAAATGATAGTGGCTTACAGATGGATGATGACAATACACTTATGCTGACCAGTTCAGGTATGTGTGGCAGCTCTGACAACTTTGCAGAAACCCCTCCTAGTCAGTCCTCTGAGAGCCAGGCAAACCCAGCTGCCAACAGCGAAGCATCTGCTGAGACACAGTTTGTTCCTTCCAGTCTTTCCTCTGTTCCACATGAGCCTGCTGTTTCCAGTTTGATGCCATCCTCTGACTGTGAAATCCCTGCTGGGCAGCGCTCACCTTCTGAGGAAGCTGGAGGAGACATGAACTCTCTACCTGAGCCATCAAAGGAGTGCAGACCCATGAGCCTTGATAAGGTGTGCGCAGAGACCATCTACCTGAACAAATGCATCAACAATTTCAAAAATGTGCTGAGGGAAAAGAGACAAATGCGTAGGAGACTCTTGAAAGAATTAGCACAGGAAGGAAACTGGATTTCTGCTGAGGAGACAAATTCAGGTAAAATGAAAAAAATGTTTTTAAGGAGATGTCAAAATCTGATATTTGTGCAGCCAGTAGCCAACAGCTCGCTCTGTGGGTGAACAATTTACTAGAAGTTTTGAGCAAATAGAAGGCAAATATGTATGCTGATGAAAAAAACTTAGAATTTATTGTGTAACATACTGAAATACAAATTAGCAAGCTTCACCTCTTTTCTTTTTGTTTGTTTGAGAGGGAGATTTGCAGTGCATCTTCAAAATAGCAGGTGTTAGGGGTTTTCGTCATAATTCGTGACTTGACTTCTTTCTTGTTAAATAGTTTAGACATGTGATAACAAAGTGTGCATTTGAGCTATATGTAGCCAGATTTGCAGTTCTGGGAGTTGAGTGGATCCAGACTTCAAGTGGCTCCATCACGAAGTGGGAGTTCTCAGTGTTTAATCACTGCTAGATGTTATCCTAGGAGAGACCTTTAAAAATTAAAATAAATAAAAAAAACCCCTAAGGTTGAGACCTGTGGTTTGATATTGTTTCCATAACTTGTCCATAAGATGAGAAATTTCCCATTTCTGTGGAGCTACATCCCTTATTGCCAGCACAGGTAATGAAGTGTTTGACCACAGCAGATATGAGCTGTGAAGCACTGCTGGTTAGCCACTTCCTGAATATGAGGGAGGTCAAAATGACCAACATGTTTTGATGGGCCATGATTTGATAAAACAAAACCTAACCTTGAAATGTTGGTCCATCTGCCCCCTCCCTCTCCAGGCAGTGAGAAAACTTTGTCGGTGTCATCTCTGTCCAAATTACTACATGGTTAAGGAAGGAGGTTTGCTTCAAAAGTGGAAGGTATTGGAACTGCAGCTTGAAGTCTTCACATCCTTAATGTGAACCTCCTTGTGTCAAATATTTTGTTCACTTTTCTCCTTGTGATCATGAAATCTAGTCAAAATAATCAGGGTGCTCTTTTTCCCATTGAAAGAGTTGTCTTGCTCCAAGTGTCTCTTCCAGTGACTGTGCTTTTGCTATGAAGAAACAATCTGTCAATCCGCATTTGACTTCTGTACCAGGGACCTTCTCAGCTATGCAGATCATAAAGCTTGTAATCAGCTCTTCACTTTCTTATTTCATAAAAGGTCCTTAGTATAGAGTTGATTCAAACAATAAGCTTTTAATGAGAGAAACACCATGATTTATTAGCGGGCTTGGCACAGATGCATACATATTTTTGTGTCAAGGGAATGTTTAGATTACTAAAATATAGATAGTACAGATGAAACTGGTTTTTAAATTTTATTTTAATTCAGAAAGCTATTTTTATTTTCTGTTAATTCTTTTCCTGTTTGGTGGTTTGGGATTTTTTTTGTAGTGTTTGCGTACTGCTCACGTCCTGGACATATGTCCTAATTTTAGGACCCGAGGGAACAGACAGTTGTTTGGATTAGCATGTGCCACAGTGCAATGAAAGTGTTGGAATAACCTATTTCTGAATGTGAGAGGAGGCTGCTCATCTCAGCAGAGTTTGAGCAGTACAGACACATTCAAAAGGCAAGAAGTAGGCAAAACAGTTAAGAAGGAGAATTACAGTTGGACTTTGGTACCATAGATCTGGTTCCAGGGTAGATTGGCATGCCTGAGCCTCCCTGGTTCAGTTCTCCTGGGAATTATCTAGTAATGTGACAAGGAGCTGATGCTCGTGTGGCATTCCGGTAAAGGTGTATCTATATGGTAGATTTAAAAATTGAGGTTACAGCATTAAGTATAGGATGAAATCACAATGTAGGAAATGTGCTCTGAGAGACGAGGGCTCTAAAGGAGTCAAGGGTAGTAGAAAACTACCTGGATAAGGGATGAGAAAAGGGAGACAACGTGGAAGAAAACCTTGGAGATGTCAGGAAACAAAGCAGCCCAGACCATCAGATCAAGGCAGAGATTCTGGGGAGCATGCCTGCCTGGGGTGGAGTTCCAGGGACATAAAGCAGCAGTGCTCGCACAGGACGGAGCAAGCGGGCAAGGCAGTGGGTGGGTGAATAACCTCTGGGCAGTAGCCAGAGCAAGGGGGTGACAGAATTGCCACAGGTCCTAGAGCAGGGCAGAATTCTTGTACACTCATTCAGTTTGAGGTAGGGCTGTTTTGCCAGTTGTTTTCCAAGAAAGAGAAGCAACAGTTTTATGTGCTGCTTCGCAAAGGAAGTTTGAGCCAAGCTCTTATTTTCTTTCTTTGGAAAAAGCATCATACTCAGAATGCAGTGGAAGGTTGTTGCTTTGCTTTTTTCCCCAGCTGCAGATGAATGTTTATGTCTTACTTTAAAAATATAATTTGTTCTTAATAGGCTTTTAAGTTCCTGGGTCCAGTCCACTGAAAACCCAGTTCTGCCTTCTGGCTTTTTGGTTCTGAGCCCAAACTACTGTATTACTCATACCTTCCTGAAAGTTCATTTCAAGGTATTATATTAAATGTGTTTGGCAGCAGTCTGCAGCAAAGGAAGGGTTGATAACTTTGAAGGTGTTGGTAAATCTGTTTTTTGGTGAATCAGAAACAATTCACTGGCATAAAGGTTTAAATTATTTATGGTTGTACACAGATGTAAATTACTGGGACAATTTAGGACTTGGCAGATGCATGTAAATAATTGTGTTTAATTTGAAGTCAAAAGAGAAAAAAAAATCCTCTGAAAATCTGAGCAAGCATTTAAAGTTTTAATTTGAGAAAAAAAGCGTAGGTGAAGATGAAGATAGTTTGGCTTTGTATATGTTTTTAAAAAAGCCCTGAAATGGTAGAGATTTTTGTAGATGCAAGCTGATTGCTCTGAAGTGGAATGGTGAAAGAGTTCTGTGATCGAGGTTTAACCAGGTGAGTCACCGTTGTTGATGCTGTGAGCACACCTGCTATAATGAGACATAATCAAAAGACTTTAAGTCTTTGTCTGCAGTTGCTCAGAGCTTTGCCAAACTTTATATTTGGCCTGAAACTGTCCCTAACAGCATTAAACAGAAGGGGCTCAGAAATCAAAGATATCTACGGAATTTAAGCAAAAATAATACTTTTTTTTTCCCCAAAAAAAATGAGTCTAATACAAGATTTATTGCTTTCTGTTTGTATAAAAATAAGTTTGACCTATATTTGGGAAGCTGTAGTGCCTTTAGGCCAAGTGCTAGTCTATGTCAAAGATTTTTCTGTGGAAAATCAACCCCAAATGAGCGAAGTGAATAAGCTTTTGAAAAATGTGTAGTTTGCATATGCTCACTGGTAGCTTGCTGCAGTTGAGCTGTTGCACTGCCAGAGATTCCATCTGTCCTCAGTGTTTTCCAGCCAGGGGCTAAAGCCAGGCTTTCCCTGCTCAGCATGACTGAGAGACAGGGCAGACCCCAGAGGTGACTGCTGAGTCCAAGTCTGACACATCTTCTGCAGAGACTTCACAGGAGACATCAGGAAGGGATGTGGTTCAAATACAAAGGAACTAAAAACCCAGGAATGAGGGAAGTCTGGATCAGCTTCAGACACACTGAAGCAACCCCAGGGACCAAGTCAGGGAAGAATGTTCTTGGGTTTGAAGTGTTTGGGGTTATTGTGTAAAAAGAAGGACAAAGCAGAGGACTTGAAGTAGAATTGAATTTGAGAATTGAATTTTGAACTGAAATTGAGAATTTGACCTAGGTAGAGATGTCCCTACTTGTGTGGGGAGGTTGGACCAGATGACCTCTAGAGATCCCTTCCAGCCTAAAACATTCTATGATTCTATGAATGGGGTCTGCCTAGGTGAGAAGGTTGTACTTAATAGAACAGATCAGGCAGGATGGAGGTATAGAAGATCACTTTAGAGGGGAACAGTCAGAGGTTTCTGTGCCCAAAAAAGCGTGTTCCCATCCAGGTCTGGGGTGGACCCCATGTTTCCTCAGCTTCTCCATGTTGGCAGGTCTGTGCCAAACAGATTGCCAAAACACATCACTCCTGCATCATGGGCTGTAACACAGAAGACAGCAGCATTCAGCCACTTGTGTTGTCTTCTCCATTGGCTCTCAAAGGAGAGGCCTGCAGGGCAGTCCAGGGGCTTTCCCCTGATGAGGATCCATGTGGGCATCTCTTAAGGTGGAAAGCAGGGGTTTTATTTAGTTACAATCCAGCCCTTCATTTGCTACAGTAATTTGACTTCTCCTTAGTGATTGAGTTAAAATAGCTTCTCTATTTTCCTGTCTTAGTGATGACATGTGTGTAATTACACCCATACAGACAGTAACTTTGAAAACTATTTTAGCTTTTAAACCAATTTGAGTGGCCCTTGTTGCCATGAAGATATATCTTCCCCTCCATCTTTCATACGCAAATGAGTAATATGATTCTTCTATGCAGATACAGAATGATCTGATTGGAAGACTTAAAAAATATCATGTCTGTACCGGAAGTTTTGAGTATGGTTCCCATATAACTTTACTAGCCTTGAAATTGCCTATCCATAAACATGAGATTTAGTGGAGGAGGCTTCTGGATTTTTTTTTCTCAGAGGAGAATTGCCTAGATTTATAAAAGCAAAGAATATCTCTCTGCATTATGGTATTTGCAAAGGCAAAATGTGTTCCGTGGGAGCTACCAGTTTCCTCGTAATGGGCAAAATGTACAGGGGGTGAGGAGGGAAGGAGGGGGGATGCTTCAGTTGCACACGGTGGATGCAGTCTGGGGGGAAGGGGGAACAAATCTGTTCCTCTCTGTAATAAATACAGGTTTTCTTTCTAGTGTGGAAAACAGCAGCTCCAATTCTGTATTAAGTTTATTTTTAATTCTTTAGTTAATAGAACAGGAACTGTAACTCTAAGAATCAGCTCTCAGAAGCATATGTTCTAATGCATATGCAGTTATGGATGAAATTTGATTAGTTTAACTCAAGATTAACTGGTGGAGATTAATTAACTGGTGTGCATCCCAGGAAGCACATGGGAGAACTCTGCTGCACGAAGATTTTATCAATTTGTGGCACATGTTTACTTCACTTTCTGAAATGATTTTACAGAGCTCATGGTGGAAATCTGGTCTATTAACTTTTGTTCCTCTCCTTCTTATCTTTTTTTTTTTTTCTTCACAGAAGGAGGTAGAGGAGAGCTCCAGGTTGTACATGTTGTCCCTTGTAACCAGCATCTCTTTCTGAGACTCCTGTGTGTTGCATGCCTTGTCTTCATGTAGCCAATTGCTCCCGCTGAGGCACTGAGATTCAGTTCAGCATGTTATGGTTGTCAGAGGAATTGCTAACACTGTGTATGAGTTAAGAGTCTGTTCAGTGCATGTCACCTTATACAAAGAGGAAAACATGAATGCTTGGAGTGATCTCCTCCCTTCAGTGCTCAGTGGGGTGTGTGTAATGTGCACAGGCACCGCGTCTGCAGAGGGCAAAATTGTTTGTCTTTTCCAGTCTTCCTCTTTATGAACCTTGTTTACACCAAGTATTTGCTTGTTTCTTCTCAGCTGTATTATTTCATTCCATCACTTTCTGGTTACTATGCTTACAGCAACTAAAGTCAAAGGTACCGCTATGGGCTATAATATTGAGATTAAGCAAGACTGTGGATGTTGGGAGGTATCTGCTGCAGTTCCCAAGCCTTTTTAGCTAGATACACTAGCTGAAAGCAAAGCCAGTAAATCTAGCTTTGAGCAGGACTGGGTGCCCCATGGGAAGGGCAGAATTTTTCCCCTGGTACCTGCAGCTATTGCCTCTCTGCTCATGGAGCAGTTGCCTCTGCTTATCGTCCTGTGAGCAACAGATAACTCTTTCCTCCTAAGAGGGTCCATAGGGGTTTTTTTTGTCCTCTGCTCAGTAACATCTTAGTTTGTGTTTGCAACTGTACCTCATACAGAGAAATTTCTGGTTCTTGGGTTCTCAGCTGTTCTGTTTTCTTGGATCTGTGCTGTGTGGATTCAGTGTCTGCTGTGCTTCTGCCTCTCCTTTCGTTGTATGAATCAGGCTAAGTCAGCTTCCTGGAGTAGGCTAAGCATTGCATGGCATTTGGGCCTCTGTGCAAATCTCATCCTTTGAGTTTGATGAATTTGCATTCCTAAGCTTTATCGTCTCTTGCATCAGCAGTTTTGTTTCATTCTTACTGGTAAATGTCTGTCCGTTAATGCTTTTTCAGGAATGCAGAGATATCTGTTGTCAAATATTGGTGTCAAATTCTGTCCTGGCTTCAGTGCAAAAATACTGCAGCCTCCTTTAAGCTGCTCATCTGGCAGCTGGAAAGCAAGTACTGGAAGATACATTAGGTGGAAGGACCTTCCTGAGGGGCTATTCAGTCATTATTTAAATCAATGCTGTTGCAGAATATAGTGAATTTAAAATAATCACTCGGCTTGTTGCAGCTTTGGATTCCACGTAAAACATAGCATACTTGAGTCAATGAAGACATTGAACCACAAGACTGACTAGTTTAATTGGGATGATTTAGTTCAGTCTGATTCTGCTAATACCCCTGAAGAAATGGTCTAATTAGGCATGACCAGAAGTTTAATTTAGACATTGAAACAGTTGCTTCTTGTTTTAGCCTGATTCAGATTAATCTGTAGCTAAATTGAGGTCTTTGAGGTTTAATAATGAAGCATGGTATTTGAAAACAAGTTAGGATGATTTTCAAAACAAATAAAAAGTCATTATTGATTTTTTCTTATCTGTTTAAGTAGAGCAGCTTTCCATGTTTTACATCTGTTTTTTATCTAAGAGGATAATATGCTAGACACAGTACTTAAATGTGATGGAAAGTTACATTGTTAGAAAGCCTTTTATGTGGAGAGATGGATTTATGTGGAGAGGGCTAACAGATCTGGGGATATTCTTGCTTTTCCTTGTGCTGCTTCAGACGGTGATTTTTTTAATTGTGGGGTTTTTTTATGCCACTCTTTCCATTTTATGGGCTTTCTCTTCTACAGAAGCATGAAATTATTTGTTCTCTCCATTAAAACATCTTCCTAAGTATGGGATAAATTTTGATATTTACAAATTGCAGCTTGGTTAAATAACTTCTCAAGTGACTTGTAAGCCTAGCTGCTGCTTTTTCTGAATAACCTACAACTTCTATTAGTTTCCTTCTGAGGCTTCGCCAAATGTTGCTTTCCCTATGGCTGAATACTCAGCCTTGAACGATCACGTCTGTTGACTTGTCTAATCCAGGGTGTTAAATTTATGCTACTCTGTCACTAGAGTTATTTTGCTAACTGGATCTTGGTTGATAAGAAACTTTAATTACTTGGAGAAGACCTTTCAGCAATTGATGGCAGCATGCTTTATTGTGAGTGAATATACTGCATTACTAGGGGTGACAAGCACTTTCCTTGCCAAAGGTATTTGTTGGACAGTAGGTGTAAAGCTGTCACCCATCAGCATCAGAAATTTTTAAAAAGTTGAATAGAGATATGATAGGCTGTTTTGTTAACGTTTGCTTCTCCATCTTTTCAATGCTGCTTTATGTGCTTATGGGAGTTTTTTTAAAATAAATTCAGATTCAGACTTGTCTGGCTGCTTTCAAGGAGAGATCCAGTGACAGAGCTGTGTGGAGAAGTGAAGCATAAACCAGCAAAACACTTTCTGTGACATACAGCATGTGGATGTCTAGGTGTTAAATGTGTTTGCTTTCCTTTTGCCCTCCCATTTGTTTTGGGAGGGTCAGTGCTAAAAACTCCCACAGCTGTTCCAGTGTTCTCCTCTGCAGTCATTTCCTCTGCTTGCCCGGGATCTAAGTGAGTCAGGCTGTCTTCATGGGTGGAAGTGCTCATGGACTGAGCAGATCCATGGCTGGTGACCAGACCCAGAGGAGCTGCTGGAGCCCTCCTGTGTTCTGGGGCGAGTGCTGCCTTCAGAGGGTAGGAAACTTCCCAGCTGCAGCACATCCTTCTAAACAGCATTGCCATTTGCCTTCTTTAAATGAAGAGGAGTATATCAAGTGTCCCTACCACAACACTGGTGTAAACTATGGATTACTCTAACTGGCACTCCCAGAGGTGCCTGGACCCTGTTAACCCTCATGCCAACGCTTGTAGGTAACATAGCATCTGGTTCTTCAGCTAGACATGTCAATGCAACAAGGGATTGCAGAGGACTTCTTGGTGACTGCCAGCCTTCTGCCACAGTGTGATGTGTACCATTACCTCATATAAACTGCCGAGTTTCCTGCTTTAAAACTGGTTATGTTTGGTGTCTGCTTCTGCTTTTGAAGGGCTACTACAGAACTGTTGTGGTTAGACACTTTTGAAATCTCATCCTCCATTTGTATTTAGCCACGGTTCTTCTTCCATCTATGTTCTCCAATCTATTGAATAAGCAATCAGAAAAATATTCTTATTGCTAGAGCAAGCAAGCTGTCCTGTTCTCCTCCTATAGTAATATGTTTGAATCCTCATGCTGCTTTTGCCATTCTCCTTTGTGTGTTCTTTTTACTTTGATATAGAACAAAAAGATTGTATATGCCTTTCTGAAGGAGTCTTGCTAGCACAGAACAGAGGTATTTATGCTTTTATTTCTATGGAGGCATTTCAATGGATATACTCTAAGGATGATGTTCTCTCCCTACACGGCTGTATCACAGTGGCTTATGGCCAGTGTAATGACTGAAACTCAAGTCTGTTCTCACATACATTTCTCCACCAAGGAACACCTTGTATGCAGTCATTCACAGCAGGCTTTGGGGCTCTGACCTTGCTATTGGTACCATGTTTAATTCTCTGTTGTTGAAGTCTCCACTGCCGTCAGTTTCTTCTGATGGGCATTTGCGTTCTGTATCAATAATTCTCCTGTGTTTGTCATCAGTGGATTTTATCAGCTTACTCCCACTAGCTTCCTTATTGCATTGTCCACGGCTAGCTCTGTTACAGTTACTTGTTTACCCACCTTAAAGCTCCCTGCTCACATCCAGCCTTATTAACGTCACGTGGCATTGCACCAAAAGCTTTTTGTTGAAATGAAAATTCAGTTGATAATTTATTTTATGGTAGAACGAAAAATGGTGGCTTTGTCAAACAGATGTTTTCAAAACCGGCGTGGCCTGTATTATATTTTTTTTCCTGCTTTCCCATTGCCTCCATGTTAATTCTTTCCTTCATGTTTGCACTGAAGCCTTTTAGGCTGTTGAAGCCCATGATGAGCTTGTGCTAGTCTGGATCACAGTTCCCTTCTTCCCCAACATATCTTAACTGTGGGCACTGTTTTGGCTCTTCTACAGTCTCAAAGCATCAGCTCTCATTTGATGGATGTCAGGTGCTGGTTCTCTTGGCATTTGTCCAGGGAGAATGTTGCCTGAAGCAAATTACCTCTTTACTTTCATCAGGTGATAGCTCCTGTTTCCACACAGCCATAATCCCTCTTGCCCCTGCATCAATATCCTCACTTACTGAAAGCTCTTTATTTTGTTTTGTGCTGTTGTTTGCAGACAATTTTTAATCTCTACCCAGAGAAACTTTCTCTTTTCTTGTTTTCTTTTTATTTGCATGTCTATAAGACTTGGCAAAAGTAACTAAATGAGTAGAAGTACAGTTTATTTGGACTCTCGGCAATTTTTACTTGGCATTTCTCAAACTCTGGGAGATGCAGGAGGCTTGTTTCCTGATCATGCTTTCTGCCCTTCCCTGCAGCCACGCTCCTGGCTGTTCTCTGTAGGAAATGGCTATTGCTCAGTTAGGTGACAGCTTTCTCCACTGAACAGAGTTCTTGATGCTTGTGTGGTCTCCAAGCTGCAGTTATTGCTCATGCTATTTGTGGTCTATTAATGTCTCAAATACTAGTTGCTTGTATTTCAGATAAACTGACTGAAAACCCTGTTATACTAATTCTTTTTGCCTGCAAATGTTGCCATGTTTGTGTTTGTCATTCTTTGTCATTCAGTACAGCTGAACCAACTGATGTCAAGCTCAGTCTCGCATAAAACATTTTTCCATTTTAGGATTGCTCTGTAGCCACAGCTCTTATGGGTGTACAGAGGCAAAGACAGAGATGTACTCCCTTGTGTGGTCTGTAGGATCTTGCTGCATTTGCTTCATGAAATCTTCTCCCTTGACCAGCAGCTGATTAGGATCCCTCCAGAGGAAGTGCTGGTTTCAGGCTGGGGGGTTTTGGAAGCACAGCTCAGAGCAGAGATGCACAAAGCATGATCCACTGGTGATGGACCGTGGGCCTGGGCTCCTGCCTGCTCTGAAGGCTTGTGCAATCACCTAAAAATGCTGGAGTGTCCATTCAATTCTGGATAAGTAACATTATTCATACGTGCTTAAAAATAATTAAAACTATGTAGTTCAGATCTCCCTAGTCCTGGAGTTGTAGGGCTAACAAATAACAAGTTTGGACTTTTGATTCTGTATAAATTGAGACCTCACACTTGTTTTCCTTGGTTACTTCTGCTCTTCTTGAGACACCTTGTCTGTCACCTGTGAACACCCTGAGGTTACACAGCTCACCCAAAGTACAGGACAAAATAAAAAAAAATCTTTCTTTTGAGGCTGTATTCTTTTATCTTGCATGAGACTGGAGCTTATTTCCTGACAGATACTCCTTTACTTTGTTATGATTCTCAGATTGTGAGTCCCATGGATGGAAATAGTTTGTTTTCCACTGTGTGCCAGTTGCAGCCTCTTTATACTCTTGGCAGATGTGATTATCTGAGGTTGGAGTGTTAGCTATTAGCAGTGTGACTTGCATAGTCCTATTTGAAATGAGGTTTTTTTTTCCAGGGAGTGCAGGAGAATGCATGAACTGTAAGCTGGAATAAAGAAGTTTCGAGTTGTAGGTGAACCATTTTCCCCTTATCCAAAAACTTTTATTTAATCCAGGTACATAGCCAGCTTTTAAGCACTTCTCAGCTCTGATCAGTCCCCTGAAGATTTTCAAAGAAGCAAAACATCCCTATAAATACATTCCCAATTATGAACATAAGAACGTGGTTTGAACTCACTAGTATGAATCCTCATATTTCAGTCTGTAGTGTTTTCTCTTATACTGCGAGATCCCAGTTCACCTGCAGTCATCTTGCAAGTGATGGCCCTTGTTTGACACTTGTTGGAAATTAAATGCTTCCATGTGAATGGAAGGAGCTGCAACGGGACCTTCCTGCTTAGAGGGCTAAAGAGTCTATGTTTGAGCATGATCAAAACTCACAAGTGTTTGTACAAAGTTTCAAGCTGATCAGTTATTTGTGCATTTCATACAGGTGCTTTTAATTTATAACCATTATGACCATGTTCATGCAACTGGTGACCTGTAGTAACAGGAGCATTCCTATAACTCCTGTTTTTGTTGGGTCAGGAAAAAAAAAATGCTGACCTTCAAGACTGCCTTTGGATAGAGGAGATGCACTGAACAGGCTCTTCAGGTTGCAGTCCTAAGTGTTCAATGAAATCACATAGCCTGTCTGTATTGGTATGACTTGTCCTGACACGTTGGTCAGTTGAGGTGCTTGAATGAGTTTCTGTATGCATTTATTTGCCTGCATGCAGTGTGGTCTGTTATCCTTTCCTCAGAATATAATCTGAATACTTTTTCTGGTGTTTTTGGAAATTAATTTCATATTTTTCTTTTTTCTTCCCCATTTAAGGGTCAAGATGAGGCTGATCCATCAAAGCCACCCTGGCTCAAAGGAGGGTAAGTGGTATTTTGAGGCCTCATTTCCCTGTGTTTATAATTACAGCGTACTTTGAGGTCTGCAGTTCAACCTAAGTAAAAGTATCACCTCTGATGTTTATTCCTGACAGCAGCCATTAAAATCAAATGGCCATGCCTCATTTAGGGCCAGGCTGCTGCTGTATCTCAGAGCCTCCTCTCAAACAGCTACAGGTGGGCTGTGCAGCTTTTCAAGAGATCTGTGGTTAAGAGCAAGGTTATAATTGCAATGTATAATCTGTAATGTGATGGCAGCAAGTGCTTACGGCAGAAGTATTAAGTAATCCTTGCTGAGCACCACAGAGCAGTCTGGATGAGATGCTTTTTCCTGAATCAGTCACTGATGGCACCAGGGAAGAGAGAGTAGCTCTGAAAGATTGTCGTATCTTTCGCTCTTAGAAGGAAAATGTGGCATTGGAGAAGTCTTCTGTCTTTGCAATGATTTCCGTGATCATTGTGCAGTCAAAACTGAAGTAACTCTGGAAATCATTGCAGATTGTCATTTTTAAAGCAGTGGTCATTGTGCTACCTTTGCACAGGTGAGAGCGAGAGGCTGTGTGTTCTCCCCACAACACGCTACTCACAGCAAATGAGGCAGACAAATTTTGATGGTGTGTAATTTCAGCATGATATTCTGCATAATAGGTGCCAGCATGGTAGCTTGCCTAGAATCCTCTCTGGGAAAAAAAAAAAAGACAGTGACACACTTTGCAAGCTGCTGGGTTATGTGCCTTTCCCGTGATGAGGGCGATACGGTTTGGTGGTGGTGCACTCGTTGGGAGCTGATGCAGCAGCAGATTTGCCCTGAAATCTCAGCAAGAGGTTGGCTTGCTACATGCTGAAGTTAATTCTCACACGACTGAAGGAAGCTTCCCTAATAAAACGCAAAGTTAAATTGGAGGCTTCATTATACATCTTTCTGCTTTTGGAGTCATTGTTCTGCAATGTTGGTATTCCCACAAAGCGTCCTCCACACCTGCGGATGCCTGGAGCTGCCTAGCAACCCTGTGCGTTCCTGAGGAGCCCAGGACCTCACTGAGCAGGCTGCTGGAGAGCTGGCAATTATCAGGAGCAGAAGACAGTGATTTATTCCACCTAGAAACAGCGCTTCTCCTGCTTTAACAAGGAGACAATGTCCTAAGTTTATTGGCTCATGCAAACAAAATGATTTTCCAGCCTGAAAGATGAATATACCTTCAGCCCTGAAATACTTAAAATTGTCTTTTGTCAATTCAAGACAATGTTTGTTCTTGCTTGTATTTTTTTTTTCCCTTTGTACGTGAGCTTTAACAAAACAGATTGGCTAATGTAGTTTTGAAATAAGTTTTGCTTACTCACTGTATCCCTGCATGCAAGGTGTTTCCAGAAAAGGTGATGGTGGATGGTGAACCCTTAATTCCACTGTCAGCCACATCATGGCTTATTAGCCACAACGTATATTAAAGCACTTACATTTAAACTTCCTTTTACATGAAGATTAGAAAAGTGGGGTCCTTTGAAGTAAGCAATCATCTTCTGTCATTGCAAATCATCTTCACTTGCTTAAATTTTCAAGATTTAATGTAAGCATCTGTGTGATAAAACTTGTATTAAAAGATGAATACTTTCTTCAAGCCATTTGCACTTTCAGCATAATGCAACAGTAGCTTCCTGTCTGTGATGAGTGGCTTTGGAGAGACAGCTTAAAAAAAAAGTGCAATTGGTATTATGGATCAGTCTCTGGGTGTAATATCTCACATCTATATATTTTATTTATTAGTGCAAATCATTTTCTCACACAGAAAAGCTATTCACTCCTCAATACAGCACTCCATAATAATGCTATAAATATTACATGCATTGCAGAGGAGAGTGTATTGTGGACTGAATAGCTTTTCTGTGTGAGAAGATATGAGATATTGCACCCAGAGACTGATCTTTGTAGGGAATAGATCTATACAAAACTACAGGGTGCTTATTTGAGGCACTGTCAGTACTTCTGTCTGTGCAAACACTCTCATTTTGTTAAGCAGAGTAGAGATTGTGCTTGAATAAAGAGGCTGAGGTAGCTGGAAGCACAACAAGCTGAATAATTTCAAAAAGTAAGAATTATTGCACAATTAATTTTTTTAAATATTAACAATCTGAAAGCAGGCCATCTGAGTGTATACTACCTAGGGTGCTAGGATACCTCTCTTCAGTGGTGAATGCAAGCACATTTCAAATATTCTTGTTCTCTGTCAGTCTGGCTTACGACTGATTCTATTGTAAACCTCAGTCTAGCGTAAATATTTTGCATCAATCCAGGTTATAACTAAACATCATTCTCAAGCACAATAACTTCTTTATGCTCATCTTGAATTTGTAAAACATGCAATTTTAATGTTTTTCTTTCCTGGGAAATGTCAGCGTATCACAATTTTCTTTCAGTCAAGTTAGAAAAAAAAGCAATAATTGGAAATAGTGTAGGAAAGAAGTGTGAATTCCCAGCTGTGCCATTGACTTTTAGCAGGAACATTAACTCTGGGTTTTTACTTATGACTGTTTTGTTGCATCTTTTCAGCTTATACACTCTCCCTTTCTACTTTGTGTATGCTTTCATAATTCAAGTCATTTAACACAAATCTTTGACCCAAAACTTACCAATAAGATAAATTGTGATTTAAATAGTGCTGGAATTTTTGGCATCATCTGGACTGCCATCTATGACACCCATTTTGCCCCAAAACAGTATTGTTGGTATCAGAAAGAGTTTGTAACATTAGGGCAGCACACCAACTTCCATGTTTGATCCTAGGAAGACTGTTCTTAGTTCTGACAATACAAACACTTTATGCAGATATTTCTTATTTCTTGATGTAGGTCAGATTTTTCTATAATAAACCGGAAGAGATTATTGCAGTGTAACTTGGGCAAAAAGTTTTTATGGAAATCTCTGTTGGAAGTTAGGGTAGCCTCTAGTAAAAAAACCCATGTAGCCTCACTGTAAGAATTTCCAGCGTTGAAAACATGTTTCTATTATTGGCCAAAGGTTCCAATAATTTTAATTAGCTGCTGTAAATCTCCACCTCTCTGATATCCAAGCTTGCCCCCTGTTCCCAGTGATGTGCGTTCACTGTGTGGGAGCTCCAAGAGGGTGCAGGGAGCTGCGGGGCAAGCATGACTCAGCTCATGAAGAACCAACGTGGTTCTCCTGGTTGCACCTGGCTGCTCACCTTCCCCCCACACCTGCTCAGCTAGTAGCTGCTGTCAGCTCAGCCATGGCTTAGACATGTCACCCTCCTACGCCCTGTCAAAAAAGTCAATTTTACCGTTACAGTGCTATGCACGTTTCTGTGTATAATAGACTGTTTCCCTCTTTGAAGCAGCCTTGTGCTAGGCTGTGCTGTGACATTCTTGTCCACCCTAGAGTATGGTCTGCTGTAACGTAGGTATTGTCACCCTGGATGTTAATTTTTGACTTTTGGCTGTATTCAAAGGGTGTTTCATAGAATCATTTGGGTTGGAAAAGACCTCTAGAATCATCAAGTCCAACCTTTGTCCAATATATCCCCGACACCCAGACCATGTCTCGAAGCGCCACATCTACTCATTTTGTGAACCCTTCCAGCAATGGTGACTCCACCACCTCCCTGGGCAGCCTGTTCCAGTGCCTGACCACTCTTTCAGTAAAGAACTTCTTCCTAATACCCAATCTAAACCTCCCCTGGCACAACTTGAGGCCATCACCTCTTGTCCTGTCATTAGTTACTTGGGAGAGGAGACCAACACCAGCATCACTACAACCTCCTTTTAGGTTGTTATAGAGTGCAAGAGGTCTCCCCTCAGCCTCCTCTTCTCTAAGCTAAACAATCCCAGTTACCTCAGGCACTCCTCATACAACTTATTCTCCAGACCCCTCACCAGCTTTGTTGCCCTTCCCTACACCCGCTACAGCACCTCAATGTCCTTAGGCTGTGACACCCAAACCACAGTCCTGCTTGCTGAGGGATGCAGGTTGCCTGTTGTCACTTAACAATCTCCTAGTTTTCATGGCATATACAAATTCATAGTGACAATCTGGTTTCCTAGATGGTTTTAGAGGGTAGCTCCAGGTGTGTCTCTTACTGCAGTAATAACAGTTTGTCCCATATTCCTCTTTTCTGTAGTTATGATGTCCTAAGGTGTTTCAGGTGGGCGTGGTGTACCACATCAGCAAAATATTCAGGCTAAAAGTGCTGGCCAGTTTCTCACTCAGCTGCGAGGTGGTGTAAGCCAGCATGGTATGGGGTGAAAACCAATGCCTAAGGATAGAGAGGCAGGGGGTTCCTTTGCTGTCTCTGTAGCCACAACAAAGGCCTCAGGAGCCCTGTTCTTAGTGTTAGTGAGAACAACATGGAGGTGGGGAAGTTGAGTAGAACATTGAGAGGGACTGTGGGGTTTGCCAGGCTGGCTGGAAAGGAGGGAGAGAGTCACATCACAGATCTATTACTCAGTTTGGGAGGAATGTGATAGGCGCAACAGCAGAGAAACATGTGCTTTGTTTCCAGCTTTAGCAAAAGGCATTATCTTAAGGCCTTACAGATGAATGCAGTTGATTTACTCTGGGGGCCTTTAAGCTGAATTAACAGACCTTTGTCAAGCACAGGCTTACGTCTGCATGGTGTTACCAGTGAACAGCAGCTCTTGTGTGTAGAGATATGCGTGTCTTGAAGTGCTGAGCGCCACGGAAGGTCCCTTTTACAGAAATAAAATTAATCTCCTTTATCCTCAGATGTGAGGTTTTTCCTAATAATTATATGGACCTCAAGGGCCAGGATTAAGTATGTTCTAGCCTAGAATCAGATGATGGGTAGCAGCGTCCTGCCCCTGGGCTGATCCACTTTGACATGCTCCCTGCCAACCACCAACACCAGGCAGGAGCGTCTTGATTGTTGCGTGTAAAGAAGATAAACACTTAATCGCTTTTAGCATTAACTTTACACTTTCTTAAGTATAATCTTCTTGCTGATTGTACTTCCTCCAGTAAAGCATCTCTCTCCTCACCCCTTCAATCATAAAATAAATGGAAAGAAAAGAGATGGAGAAAGACCTGAGATGGGGTGTTTTCAAGTTTCCAAAGTCTTTCCTGTGGTGATGTTCGATGCCAACAGTAAACTATAAACCGAGCTCTCTCTAAGAAGTGAAACGTCTGGTTGAATTACTGCAGACAAAGCCACATGTGAAATACTGCCATGAAGCTCTGGTTCTGCTGTTGTGTGTTTCTGCCAAATCTGTGCCCCACACAAGTGGTGGGGTAAGGCTGCCTTCACCCACCATGATGGCAGCAGTGACTCTGAAACACTGGGTGTTCAGCAAGCACCTGCCCAGCCTACTCTGAGCTAGCTCAGACTTCAGAACTGAGAATGGGTAAATGACTTTTCACAGTGTGTTAACAACTTTGCTTTATTATTAAGTTGCATCTGCAGTGAACTGATTCTTCCTAATTGACTATGATATTAGCAAGGAAACTGATGTTTTAAGGAAGTTTTTTGGTCATTTCTTTACTGTCTCTTACTGCTGGTGAGATTTTTAATCTTTTTTTTTTCCTCCTGAATTTCCAGGCCTGCAGGTGGTCTCTATGGCATTGATAGCATGCCTGATCTACGCAAAAAAAAGCCAATTCCACTTGTCAGTGATCTGGTAAGAGATTTGTTTTTCTTCTGCCACACAGCCATTAGTGCAAGTGGCTTTACTTTTTGATATATGGTGACATTTACTATTTCTTCAAGAAGCTGAAGGTTTCATGTTTTGTTACATTTATTCTTATGCTAAAGGGTTAGGAATTGTGCCTGGAAAAAATCTCAGAATGAGCTATGATTTTGTAGACAGTTTCCTTCATTTGGCAGAATTAAGATATTTTTCATGTTCTTTTTCCTTTTATTCTGCAGAGAATATTTGATTATTTTTAGGCCTGCACTATTTTTAAACATTTTCCTAAAAATCACATACTTTAGGGAAAGTTATATTGTCCATATAAGGTTTGGCAGCTTACCAGAAGGTTGGAATTTCAGAGGATAGATATACGAGCATATGTTCTTGGATTTTTAAAGCAATTTGCAATATTGCCAGTAGGCTTCTGCACTAAGGAAATACAAGAACCAAGCGAGTAATGAGGACAAATTTCATATGCTTGTGTGATGCGGTGAAATGAGGCTTCTGTGGGACAAGCAGTTTTCTGTTGACTGTGTTCAGTACATGTAGCAATTCCGTACTTGGGAGAAATGCTGTAACAACTGAAAGACCAAAGTTTCCATATCCTATAATTCATATAATAAGATCCATGCAATTCTATCTGCAAGCTTATGCATGAAAAGCTTAATAAGTGTCTTAATAACTGCTTGTTTCTTAAATCTTTGCGATAATGGCATTAACTTGTCTTGCTTCCTTTGTATGCTTTCATTCTCTCTCTCCTCAGGCCATGGTAAGTGGAGCTAAAGGCTATCCACCCAGTCTTCACCAGACTTATTCTCCCTCCACTTTTTTGCTTTTTATTTTGGACCTGTGGTATTGCAGTACATGCGTATCCTGCACTCTGTCCTGCTCCATCACTGATGAAACGAACTTTTTCTGTCTGTCTTCAGAAACCTCCATTTATGCTATTTGGTAGGATTTGATGATTTCAAAGCAGATGTTACTAGCTTTAATTTCGTTCTCTGCCTTCATCTAACTGGAGTGGCTTACTGAAGAAATCCTTTGTATGCCAGTATGAGGTGCTGCAAAGATACTGCCCGGTGCTGTCCAAGGCTACAGAACGAGGTGTTGACATGATGCAAAAGAGGCAGTTTTGAGGGGAAAATGATGTTCATTGTGTTCAGTGATGGCAAAGGAGTGTGATACACAAGCATGTTCAAATCTGTGCTTCCAACCCACTGTTCTTTTTTTTTAGTCTGTTTATTTGTAATCCTTTCACTGTCACGTTTGAGGGTGTTGTACGTGTTGCAAAGCTGATGAAATAATCTTCTTTTGGATATGAATGAAATTAGACATAGAAGAGCAAGTCCTACATAGTGACCTTAGGCAATAGCAGAGTTACCATTGCTGCCAGAACATAGAACTGGAGATGTGATCCCAGGTTTCACTGACAGTTCTTAGCAGAGAAACAAAAATTTATCAGACTGAGGCTTGTTGTGGGCAGATGAAAACAAGTTGAAGACATTTCAGAGTATGCATTTAACTCTTCTGAGTTGTGAGCTATCATTTAAGAAACCAACTTGAATGTAGTAGGCTTCTGGCTTGGTTTCTGGTGACTCCTCAGTCACATCTCCATGCATGTAGTGCCAGGGCATTTCTGAATATTTGTGGTAAAAACCAAACTTTCTCCTTTCTTAGTCACTGGTTCAGTCCCGGAAAGCCGGAATTACCTCAGCAATGGCCACTAGAACATCTCTCAAAGATGAAGAGCTGGTAAGTGGGAGGGTTACTTGGCTTCTGTTAACTTTTAGTAAGCAAATTAAGGGAATTTGGCTCGCTGGAATGCAGAGATGGCTTCACAGATGTCTAAAAATATACATGCAAAGCTTCTTGTATCATTTGTTTAAAGAAAGCAAACATGCAAAAAAAATAACAATTCAGTATGATCCTGAAGAATGTAATCTTACCATTTCCTTCTGTGCTATCTGCCATGGGGCACAGTGTGTGAAACTTGCTTTGTGCAAGATATTCCTTATCCACAAAACTTGATTATTTTCTTCTATCTCCTCCATGTTTTTAAATGCCTAGAGAAACATTTCTGGAAGGGTGTCCTCTGCTGCTGCTTGTAAAAGTTTGATATATCTGGATACCTCAAATGTGTAGATTTATTGCACTGCTCGTGCCTTTTCCCTTAAAACTCACATGTTAACCAGCAAAAAGAGGTTCTGTCAGCTCCCTGGATGTTGGCTTATGTGTGGTCTTGCCTTTCAGAAATCTCATGTCTATAAGAAGACCTTGCAAGCCTTAATTTACCCCATCTCTTGTACAACCCCGCACAACTTTGAAGTGTGGACAGCCACAACTCCTACCTACTGCTACGAATGTGAGGGGTTGCTGTGGGGTATTGCACGGCAGGGAATGCGCTGCGGAGAATGTGGAGTCAAGTGCCATGAGAAGTGCCAAGACTTGCTCAACGCTGACTGCTTACAGAGTGAGTAGTGCCCAGTGGAGCCAGGCTGTTTCTAAAGTGGTACCAGAGCTTCCTAAACGTATAGGTGACACTCAGTGATCAGTGAAGCTGCGTTTATTAAAATGACTATTTTTTGGAAAGATGCCGTTGGGCTAAACCTACTCCCATTCTCCTGTTGACAAAGACAGTGCCACTGATGCAGAAGAACTTCTTGGCAACGTTGTGCTTAGAAATATAGAGTCATTTAGGTTGGAAAAGACCTTTAAGATCATCCAGTCCAACCATAATCCTACTCTACCAAGTCCAGTGCTATACCATGTCCCTAAGCACCATATCTACACAGCTTTTAAACACATCCAGGGATGGTGATTCAACCACTTCCATGGGCAGCCTGTTCCAGTGCCTGGCAACCCTTTCACTGACAAATTTTTTTCCTAAAGCTTGATGTGCTTTAAAATAAGGTTTAATTCTTGACTCTTTCACATCTTTTTGAGGTTTTTTGTTTTTTTGTTTTAATCCGTGTAAGATATTTAGTCTCTCTGTGTCAGCTCAGGTGGTGTGTTTGCTAACATGGAAAAGAGGCAGTGGGCTGGGTGAATAGGATCCTTGGCTGGACATTCTGACTTTTATTCTGTCCCTCCTGCCCTGGTCAGATTGCTTTTCTCAACCATCAGCATGTTATATTGTTTTAAGTTCTTCAGAGCAGCACGGGGCTCCTACTTAGAGTCCATGAACTTAGCTCAGATTCTCTGTGCCAAGTGCAGATTGGAAAGGCATTTTGTGTTTTTAACAGTAGAGTCTCATGGCTAAATCACTTTAGAGACCTGGGGTGGAGTCAGCAGAGATAGTGGGTCAGATAGGAAGGTGATGTTTGAGTGTATGGGCAGTGTTTCATCTTCCTACTAGCATTTCTGCTTATTTTTGTTTGTGGTGTTCAAAACCTAAGCCCTATCTTCAAAGAAGAGCTCTTGAAAGAGCTGTGACTTTTCAGAATAAATGAGACCTTACATGAACAATGGAGAAGTTTAAAAGGAATTTGAGGAAAGAAAAACAAAAGAGAAAAAAGTATTAATTTAGGCATCTGTCTTAGGGTGGTAATTTTTATTTGTTTCTAAAATAATTTCTTAATTTGATCTCAAATTTATGTTCTTGCTTGAGAGCAAAATATCTTCATCTAACTGGTATAGGAGTTTCTGCCTTATATGTTAAATCTTGAGTGGGAAGGTGGGACTGTTTCTGTTTACTCTTGATTTTCTTGGCATTGCAGCTTGATGGACAATGTCTGAGGAATCAGAAAAGTCTGTCAAGTAAAAACAGACTTATTACAAATCCATGTCAGTGATTATAGAAATATAAAGAGTCCAATCTTGTACCTGCTTCAGGAACTAGTGGTTTGGGAAAGCCAGGCTGGATGATCCAGTAAGGGATACTAGTCAATCATAAGTCACTTGTTTTTCTCTTATGGCTTATCTTAACATCCCAAATGGGTGTTGTTTATGCATGGTATTTTTTTAATGTGTGTAGAGTTTTAAATCAGTCATAGTTAGGGCTGAGGCTCTCTGCAAAAGGCTTTTTTGTCAGACAGCTGGTACTGGTCAAACTTCTGTGTTCACTTCATATTCCTTGGTTTGTTTTTGAGGGTTGCAAGGTGTTCTTTACAGGTCAGAGCATTCATGCAATGGCATCATTGACACTTTGGCTTTGTTGCGACTTTTTTGTGACTAAGCAAAGAGCTGCTGTTTTGCATTTGGTTCAGGAGAGTGTAGTTAAGTCATAGCTCAGGTTTCTGACACAACCTGATACACAGGGTCACAGCTAGACTGAGGATAACTTTCTTTGTTTCTGGAATTCGCCAGAACTCTCTGCTAACTGGTGGTCTTTCAGTGTTAGAGATGAAAAGCTGCTGATACTTACATCCAGGCTTGATAAAGATGCATGTCCACGATGTTATAATGTTGCAATGGAATTATGATATCTCAGTTTGGGGAAAATGTTATGGAGAGTAGAAGAAAGTGAGGTTTTCACCAGCAGCAGCGAGGAAACAGGCACAAAGCTATTGTAGAGCAGAGGTCGTGAAGTCAAAACCAACAGAAGAATAACTAAATTTAAGAAATAGCTAATGACTAAAAGAAAGCATGTTCCTGCAGAGGAGAGCTGTGGCTGTCGATGTTCAAGAAAGGAGACTTCAGGCTGGGGTGGATACTGGAGAGAGTTCAGTGGTAATGGGAAAAATAAGATAATGTCTCAAGAGGGGATAATCTGAGTTTGTTGATCTTTCAAAAGACAGGCTTGGCTGTGTGGCACAGGAGAAGGAAAGGAACGATGCTGTTTGGAAAAAGTAAAAATAGTCATACTATATCTGTCCCAGTAGAAAGTTTCCAAAGGGATGTTGTGGAGCCCATGGCAGAGTTGTAAGACACACGCATGTAGAGCTCCTGTGACTCTGGCTTATAGCTATCCATGGCTTAAAGCCTTTCTGAGCAGTATATGCTGTGTTTAATAGCAGACAGTGGAATTGTGAATTGGTTTAATCCTTGTTTGAACCTGTTTGCCTGAACTATGTCGAGGAAGAGGGAAGTAAGCAGTAGGGAGGAAGATGATCTGGTTAAGCTTACTGACATGGCACTTCATGGCGTGCTTTAGTGGTCATGGTAGTACTGGGTTGACAGTTGGACTTGATGATCTTAGAGGTCTTTTCCAACCTTAATTCTATGTTCTATCCTGTTTACAAAGGAAAACAGTAAGAAAATTGCTGTAAGAAAATTAAAGGTGGAAGTAGAAGACAACTTCACTGATGAGAATGGGAAGTCTCTGGAAGAGCCTCTGAAGAACAACCATAGGGGAGGTTTTCTAGTCTCTGGTTGGAATTAAATAACCTTATGCAGTGGGCTGTGGGATGTGATGGTGGCAATAGTCCATATTTTCCATGGAGGAAGTAACAACTAGAAATTACTCTACTTTTCATATATGGCAAACCACTAGATAAGAATCTATTTTATGCATAGGATCACAGATGCTTGCTTTGCACATTTCTTTTCAAAATGTAAATATAAAATACTTCAGTATGCAGGGTTAAGGAAACAAAGAGGAAACAACTGAGAATACACTGGGCTCAAAACCTATGAACTATGTAGAAAGGTAAAATCCAATCAAACAAAAACTTACTGGGTTATTTGAGAGCTGCCCAGCATCAGAGCAGAGAAGATGGAGAGACTGAGATGGGAGTCTGTGGGCATCCACAGTGTATGTGGTGGATATAATTTTCTGGGGAAAAAATGTATAGCAAACTGAAGATGGCAATTGTGTAATTAAAAGACAGAAGGCAGAGAAAAGATATTTCTAGGAGATTAAGAGGGTGGTGGGGTCAATATGCAGAGGTGCTGCTGTGATGAGTTAACAAATGTTATTGGTAATAGGAGTCCATTAAAAGACTTTTTCAGGCAGCTGTGTTCTTTGCTTTGGCATGTTCATTCTTAAGTCCTGCGAACTGGAGCCCACCAGGCCAGAAGAAAATGGAAAAATTCAATTATATATATTTGAAGAACATAGGCTGTGCTGGAGAAATGAGAAACAAGGGTTTCTGCGGGACAGGCAACAGTTTAGTAGTCCAATAAATTCAACACTGAACTTTCTTGTACACTGAACTCAGGAGGGATTTCTTCCTAACAGAAGCTTTATTGTTGCTGTTGGTGAGAAAAACCAAAACATGTTCTTAGAACACATCTTCACTTAGGTCAATTTAAGGCTTTCAGAAAATGTTACATTGGAGTAAAATGAATTTTCAGACTGGTAACAAATACAATTCTATTGATTATACCATGATGCCTCAGGATATATCTTCACTTAAGTCTGTGTAACTCTTCCAGAAAATGTTGCATTAGAGTAAAATGAATTTTCAGACCAGTTGCAAATACAGTTACATTGTCTATGCCTTGAAATTTTGTGTAGAAACCTGAAGTTTTATTCCTTATGGTCGGAATGTGCTGTTTATCCATATTATCTGGAACATCTCTTACGAGGAAAGACTGAGAGGTCTGGGACTGTTTAGCCTGGAGAAGAGAAGGCTGAGAAGGGATCTTATCAATGCTTGTGAATATCTAAAGGGCAGGTGTTGAGAGGATGGGACCAGTCTCTTTTCAGTGGTGGCCAGTGATAGGATGAGGGGCAGTGGGCACGAACTGGAACATAGGAAGTTGCACTTCAGCATTGGGAAAAGCTCCTTTTCTGTGTGGGTGACAGAGCCCTGGAACAGGCTGCTCAGAGAGGTTGTGGAGTCTTCTTCTCTGGAGACTTTCAGAACCCACCTGGACGTGGTCCTGTGCAACTTGCTCTGGGCAAACCTTCTTTAGCAGGGGGGTTGGACTAGATGATCTCCAGATCTCCTTCAGCCCCTACTATTTTGTGATTCTATGATTCTATCCTTCAGTGCCTTTCTGGGGGAAATAAAAGGATCTCCCCAAGTCTATTATAATTAAGTTTTGTTATTTCTTCAGAGGGTGTTTTTTTTAACCTTTATATTTTTAGGAAACAGAGTATCTGATACATTCAAGAAATGTGTGGGACTGCAGTGATGAAATACTCAAATTCAGCAATGCTTTGTTGCAAACTGAATCAAAATCTATGTGCAGACTGGTTCAGCAGAGCTGTTCCGTGAATTGGCAGTGTCTGAAGTGAAGTAAACTGGAATCAGTTGTGGTATACGTGCTGCAACCATCTGGTTCATGGCTCTGTTGACACCAGGTTGTTTCTCTGAGGATGTTTCCCTATTGTAGGTACTTAGAAGACATTACTGTGATGATGGAGCACTTACCTTTTTATCATAAGCTCGCAAGTACTTGCTGAAGGGAAGATGCTCTCTTTTTAGCCTTCTGTTATTCTTGGGTGTACTTGAAATCTCTTCTGCACAGGTATACTTCCCATCTTACTGGCTGCAAATGGATGGAAGGATGTTCTTCAAAATCCCTCAGCATGCAAAGCTTTTGGAAAAAGAGAGCTTTTATCTCTTGCCCTGAGTGCTGGTGTAGTACTAACTAAAATACAATGGGTTGGACCATGTTGGTATCAAAGGAAGAGTAAAGCTGAGGATGGATGTGTAGGTTTCTGAGGAACAGGTGCAGAGAAGTAAGCAGAATTATGAAGAAGGTGGAGGAGAAGAACATTATACTAGCAAGATCCTAGTAAAAGGGACCTGTACAGTCCAGACTAGCATTTGAAAAGCCATAGTAATCTGCTTCTGCAGATCTACTTCTGTCTTGGGTTTTTTTGTAGTCATGCTAATCTAGTCCTCCATAGATTACAGTTAGACTTGAGAGAAAAAATTGCCCTGGAATATCTGGAAATCTTGAAAATGTGGAAATGAGATCTCAGGCTTCAAACTGCTGTTGAACATGGAGTCTGTGTTGTGAGTGTGATTAGCCATATGTCTCTATTGGTGCTTTGTTATGGTGTGCTTGAGCAACAAACCTCCATATGAGCTATCTGGGCTGTGTTACTGAATGCCCTGCCTTTGGTACTGTCTTGGCTTTTGAGGTCTTGGTTCACCTCTGGAGTTGTTCAGGGCTGGAAGTCAGGTATGTTTGTTGCTTTTTGGGTGAGAAGTTTGTGTGTGTGGCACTCTGAATTCAGAGACTGCAGTTCAGAGACCTGCTCACTGAGTGGACTGTTAGTGAGACCAATTAAGTCACTCTTTGTGATAATCATCTTGGCTTCTGGGTTGAATGATGATTAGACACTCTGGAGATGAACACTTGCTTGCTCCCAGAATCCTATGTAGGAAGATACTTGCATAGAAGGAGGAAGGATACCTTTATTTGAATAAACTTCAATATCTATTTTAAGTTTCAGGAATATATCATTTCTAAGCATTATCCACCCACTGAACAGCTGTCTTCTATCCTGGCAGTGTTGCTTTCTTGACTTTTCACTGTTAAAGCATAGGATAACAGCACTGGCGGTTCACTAATAGATGTATCAATACAATTCCCAATATAGACATATCTGCTTTCCATTTCCAGTCATAAATTGACTTATATCAGTCCTAGAAGAAGAGAGGAGGAAAGCACAGTACCATTTGTATGATACTTGAAGTGCTGGGGCCTGGGCTGTGGGCCCTGAGTTGGAGTTTGACCTATGGATGAGTCACAACCCAGCAACATGTTTTGTTCTCCAAGTGGTTCCCCAAGGCCCCAGAGGCAGAACCTGGACCGCCTGTGTGACGCCCTGCCTTCCCCCAGGTGATCATGGTTGGGGTGGTGGGTGAGGCTAGAGCTATATTAGCCAGGAACTGACCAGTTTGAAAGCAGCATCAAGGAGCTCATCAGTTGGAAGAGAGTTCCTGTTGGAGGCAGCTTGCTGGGCTGTCTCAGTGGTGTGTTCTCCCTTGACTGATTTGAGACAGAGAAGAGCAAACAAATAAAGAATAAAAGATGAGGATATGCTGAGGGAATCACAGAATGTTAGGGATTGGAAGGGACCTCGAAAGATCATCTAGTCCAATCCTCCTGCCAGNTCTTGCCCAGATGCAAGACCCTACACTTGTCCTTGTTATACTTCATTAAATTTCTCCCCGCCCAACTCTCCAGCCTGTCCAGGTCTCGCTGGATGGCAGCACAGCTCTGGTGTGTCAGCCACTCCTCCCAGCTTTGTGTCCTCAGCAAACTTGCTGACAGTGCACTCTAACCCCTCATCCAAATCTTTGATGAATATATTGAACAGCTTCAGTCCCAGCACCGGCCCTTGGGGGACTCCACTAGATACAGGTCTCCAACTAGACTCTGCCCCATTGACAACTGCTCTCTGGCTTCTATCCTGCAGCAAGTTCACAACCCACCTCACTACCCGATCGTCCAGACCGCAATTCCTCAGTTTAGTTGCAAGGATACTATGGGAATGTTGTTGAGTTTGGTGTTGGCCTGAGGAAGAAGAGAGCTAGCAGCACAGTACTGTACACAATACCTGTATGTTCCCATTCCTTTCTATTGACATTTACAGGACTACTTGAAAAGCTGATCCATTGGCCAAACTCCTCTTTTTCCAGCTTAATAAATATGATCCGACAGCAGGAAAAGCACTCTGCCATCCAGTGTAGTGACATGCTTTGGGTTTATATCACATACATCATAAGTTAGTCCTCCAGTGGCGGTTTTGGAAACTCTGGTGGTTTTGAACCAACAATCAGATACTAAAATTAGGACAGAGTGTGGTGTTGAGACAGAGGGATTGTCTGTTCTTTACTAGTCTGTATCATTAAATAAGGTGTCTGTCTGCTTTTGCACTGCAGCCCAGGTGCAACCGCTTCAGAGAGACACCTTTCCTGCAGTCTTCTTACCTGGGCAGAGTGAGGTGGCAGCAGGGATGGAGGTGGGGAATTTCTTCTGAAAATCAGGAGACAGAGCCAGGCCTTGGAGGTGACTAACTCTCTAGGAGTCTATATGCACATCCTGCAACGCAGGATGCCCCAGGCTACTGCTAGCCTTGCAGAGAGATAAATGCTCTATGCAAGGTCTTTGGAGGTGGTGGGAACATTAAACATGTTTTTAACTATATTCCTCCATTTGTCCAAGTTTACATTCTAAAGCATCATTTCAATGATTTGATGCTCCTGGATTTCCTTCTTTAAGACAATGTTACAGACCATGCCACCCCAGAACTGTGATAACTCTTCTCCCATCTCAGTGATGATCAGTGAAACATTTATATTTGCAAGCTGCCTGGCTAGTAATTTATTTAGAAAATGGTTCTGAAAAAGGCATTCCACTCACGCACAATTTAATCTCTTAGTGTTTGAATTTGGTTCTTAATTTCCTTAAAGTCAGAAAGGTCAGGGCAGAGCTGCTTTCTTTGGGTCACAACAGATTTCAGAATTCCAGCTAGGAGAGGGAAATTGGTTTGACCTTTCCCTATTTTTCAATAACTTTCTGTAGCTCTGCATGTACCGTGTAGAGTCAACCTCCATCGCCAGAAGACCTAGTTTTGTTAAAGCTGAATAGCACTTCTTAGCTGAAGTTCAAAGTGTAGCCCCTGGTATCATTTTGGTTTTGTATTCCTTTAATAAATGTTGAGTGTGCAGCTGGATGGTTGTCTGATACGAGACATCACTTTGGTTGGTGCTAGTGTTCATCACCGGTGAGTAGAGACAGCAGGGACTGCCTCATTAATTCCAGTATTTTGATTTCATTTCATCTTAAACCAACAATAGGAAACTCTGGGGCAGATACATTTTATTGTACTAAATGAAATACTGAACATCCAGCCTCTAGCAAGTAAAATGGAAAAATAATCAGGTAATGCAAAACTATGGTTTGTTTTATACCCAAGTATTTAATAATGTGCCTTGGTGTACAGTGTCCTTGATGAACTTCTCAAACTTCAGTGGTCACAGTCTGTTCCAAACTGTGTTTTTGTTCTTTTGGCTTGGACAGTGAAAGTTATAATTGAGTTTTGTTTCTTTATTGAAGTGAATTCAGTAACAGTGAAAGGTGTTAGATTGAAGGCTCTAGAAATGGATGTCTTCAGGTAGCATTAGTCACTGGGCACCCTGTCAAGCCAGCTAACAAGGTTGCCTCTTATGTTGTACTGCTGGGGGCCCTTTATGTGTGTGAACTTTATTCATATTTGGTCACTACCTGCTGAAACTGTTTCATATGCAAAACTGTAATGCCTGATATTAACAATGCACATTTCCTCTGAAAGAAAACAGTTTTATGTATCTTTGTAATTGATGGCTCCCTTTGCACACACTTGCACCTGCTTTAATGCATATTTTTAAGGTAATTTAATATTTGATGAACACCTGGATGAAGGTCATTTTTCTAGGAGGAAGCTTACTTTAATTAAAATATCCCAGAGAAGAAAAACAAACAAAAGCATATTAAACTAAGAAGAAATATTATGATTGAATGTGTTCACAGGACTTTTGTATTAGTTTAACTTTATCTGGTTTAAGATCATAACTTGAAGTTGCTGCAGACTGGATGTGGAAAGACTGTGTGCAGACTTTGAGTTCCTGCTTTTCATTTCACACCCAGGTTTGTCTGCCCTGTCAGTGCTTTCATTAACTCCTGCCTCACATCTGACATAGCAGTCAGTGTCTGAATTTTAACAGCAAGCAGGACTATTGAAATTGAGTAGGGAGTAGTTGGTTGTGGGAGCATTCTTATCTCATAATTATATGAACGTCCACATTTTGTATGAGGTATATAAGTGACCAGAGGCCACTCTTTTTCCAGATACAGTTGAATACAGATGTGGTACAGACCCTGTGGCTGGCTCTTGTTTCCAGCTGCTAATGTCCCGTGCTTATGATAGCACAAGTTTTTAACTGTTGAATTTGCTCCCTTGTAGGTATTTCTTGCAGTTACTATGCCTATGCGATTCTTTATTTGAGCTGTCTCCTTCCAAACTGAGAAAATAGTGGAATCCAGAGAGACACTTTGGATGCCTCCAGCTTGATGCCTGATCCAAACAAGGTGGTTCCAGGCATAATGGAACACAGATTTTGCAGTGAGTCTGTGCTGAATGCACATCAGTAGAAACTGCTGACCCTGCCAACCCATCTGAACTTCTGCTCTTTCATGGTGCAGCATTGAGACAAGCTCATAGATGCTACTTGCAATGGAGGTCTTATGTCCTCTTCTTGGCACTTGCCCAAGAAAGGATTTATTTATTCAAAGCAAGATGATGAGAGGAGGGGGCATGCTCATGTCTGCTGTTAAAGTAAGAGCCTCATTTCTGGATATTCCTCAGCTGCAAGGGTTAAACTCAGGCCTGTTAGAGGAGCAACCTCTTCCCAGGTTATAGAGGAATCTGGGCACTCCCCTTCCATGTCATGTCTTTGATCATGCTGTCCAGATTCGGTGAAACATGATTTTGTATTTATCTGTTCCTGATGAGCATTATGTACTTTCTGGTACATAGGAGCAGCAGAGAAGAGCTCAAAGCATGGAGCTGAGGACCGAACCCAGAATTTCATCATGGCAATGAAGGACCGCATGAAAATCCGGGAGCGGAACAAGCCAGAGATCTTTGACTTGATCAGAGATGTGTTCTGTGAAAGCAAAATGACACATGCTCAGCAGATGAAGACAGTGAAGCAGAGCGTGCTTGATGGCACCTCAAAATGGTCAGCAAAGATCACGATCACAGGTGAGTGAGGGAGGCGTGGGTTCTCTTAGCCTCATTTGGGAGCCTAAGGTAAGTGAGTGTGAAGCTAGAGAGAATGGAGAGGAAGGGCTTCTCTGACCTGCATCTTTCTGCTCATCATCAAGTTAGCAGGTGGAGATACTCCTACCTCCTACCCCTGGTACTGTAGTGCACCATGAGCTGAAGCTCATCAGAAAAGCTCACACAAGTGATATTCCTGTTTCTCTGGCCATTCTGAGAGGCTGCTTCATACCACTTGCCTTATTGCATGGTGATGGTAACCCTTGTCTTTTCCTTCCAGTGGTTTGTGCTCAGGGTCTGCAGGCCAAAGACAAGACTGGGTCCAGCGATCCATACGTAACCGTTCAAGTGGGTAAAACGAAGAAGAGGACAAAAACGATTTTTGGGAATCTGAACCCTGTATGGGAAGAGAAGTTTTACTTGTAAGTACTCTTATAAGGACTCTCAGCCCCATTTTGCCTGTTTGTACGATCTCTGCTTCAACAGCTGTGTCTTGTTTGTCAGTTTGCATTTCCACATCACCTGTAGTGGGTGGTGGTTTTATTGTGTGCATGGGTCTGGAGGGCTCGTGTGTTTAACAGTGTATGTAGTGCACCCCTCTTCATCTCACACCTCTCTTACTTGTGTGTATATAAACTGTCTGCTCTGTGAACACTTTTATATTGTTTCTGTAGAAAGCTGAAGAGAAAGGAAAATTCTAAGCAAACTTCCTGTGACCTGTTCCTATGACCTGCTACTGTTGTTTGACCAACAGAGGTTAAAGGTAGTTAGTTGTCTGTCACTTGTCTGTGACACTACCAGTCTCCCCTTTCAATTCTGGAAAATCAATGTCACAATAACTCGAGGGATTATCTACTTTCAAGATGAGCAATGTATCCATGTCTGAATTGAAAGCAAAGGCTGGAGGCACAGTTCTTTAGATATAAACTACTCTCAGAAGGCTGAAGAATGTATTCCATCCTGCTTTTATTGAATAAGTAAACAGTACCCTCAATTTATCATTGAACATGTTATAAAACAAAATTGAGACATTAAATCCACCAAGCAAAGTGTTTTCTAAAGATTCTGGATGATCTCATTCAACCTCAGACATCTTTGTTTCCTTTAATGTGTACCTTCTCCCTTTTTCCTTTTTTTCCTCTGCTGTTTTTTTTCCTAAGCTGCTTGGGGGGAGTTCTCTCTGAAAACTAAAATTTGTTTGTATCATAAAATGAGGCTTATATCAGCCCAGCTTTGTCTTTACAATGTACAGTACAAACAAAATTATTTTTAAAGTAGTTTTGAGCTGCTCATTAACGTCAGAAAAATCTTGGTGCTATTTTGAGCAAGTAAGCCCTTGGCTTTATTCTTAGTTTAATCCAAGGTAACATTACTGCTTGGTAAGTAGTAAGTATGCTTAGGTGCCATTTGGGTAACTCTAGTCACAATAGCAGCAAGTCTGTGTGGGAGCCTTAAGGACCTGGATTTACCATGCCAAGTAGTTACCATGGTATTTGCAGTGTGTTCCCTTCTAATTTTAGGAGCTTCAACAAATCCTGTGTTTAAAGATAGATAGCTCAACGTGATAAATGTCACAGTTTTAACGGTGCCACTGTTTAGATTTTTATTGCCACGTCTGTGATTCAGCAGATAATGTACTGTGGGGCATTAGAGTTGATGCTGCTTTCTGTCTTAGCTGTGTCTAGGTGGTTGTCTTAATTGCCTTGGAATAGCAGAAGGAGATAAAGGAAAGGAACACTGTGCCCAGACCGATGGCAGGAGGGCATTCAGTCCTGGGATCAGTAGATTTCATTAGTAGATGTCAAGGCTCACCTTATGCAGGATGAGAGAGTCGTCTAGAGGTCTCTCTAAATGCAGCACTGGCCTCTTAAACACTCATCTTCCTTTTTTGCATTTATAGATCTTTTGTCAGCTTATAGCTCTTAAAATTTCTGAAATTTTCTGCGCCATAATCAAATGGAAATTTAAATCAACATATGCAGGCCAAAAATACCCATTACATACTGAGCTTTTTTAGAAGAGATTGTCAGGACAATCAAGAGATTGTCAGATTTAAAGGGTTGCAGGGTGTGTGCTTGTTTCTTAGAATGAAGTTAATTTGTTACAGTGAGAGAAAGGTGTGGTGGTAGTTATTGAAGCCTGCCTTGCAGCAGACATATGAAAGATTTGGTGTTCAAAATGCTCAAACATTTTAACAGACATATAAGATATGTGAGCAGAGGTCAGGTCAGTAACTAATATGGGTGCCAGCAGTTGCTGTTCCTTTTGTGTTTGGCTTGGTGGTCAGACTTGTTTGTGGCTGGTGTTCATCAGGTGCCCAGTGTCTTTTACACAATCACAAGTCCAGTGTCTTTTCAAAGGTTGGAAAGAGCCAGAAATCTGTGTGCATCAGTCATAACTATATCATTGTGTTTGTAATCCATGGCATGAATTGAGGCAGACTATGTACAGCTGAGTGGTACAATTCTTTCTCCAGACTCAATAAAGTTTATTAAAAGCTGCTTAAACAAATTTAAAAATTTTTAAGGCTGCAGTAGCCTATTTCAAATAGTTTTTCTGTACTTATTTAGAGTGATGGATGGAAAAGTATATTAACTTAAATACCTTTCCTTAAATATGACTTTGTTCCTTTTCTATGTATTTTCAGGGGAAAAAAAGTTGTGGTAGGCTTGACCCAGTTTGGAAGTCCAGATTTAGAACCGTATTTTAGAAAAGGCAAGGTTGAAAACACTTTGGGTTCCCATTATAAGTGCTATTTAGGTCATTACTAACCTGTGCCACTGTAGGCGTCTGCTGAGATCAATGACCAGTTCTTGGAGCATATTCATATTGTCTGAGAAAGTAGTGTACGGATCCTGTTTTTTTCTGAAAATTATCTCTTCATATATTTACATCTTTAGCTTTAGGAAATGTGTTGTTATAGAGATTTTTTTTAATCTTTCATTAGAATTTGAAGACCTATGAAAATATAATGTCCCCTCCCCAGAGGTGTTCAAGGGAAGGTTGGACAGGGCTTTGAGCAGGCTGGTCTAGTGGGAGGTGTCCCTGCCCATGGCAGGGAGGTTGGAACTAGGTCATCTTTAAAGTCCTTTCCAACACTAACCATTCTAAAATAAGGAGTCGATCTTTCTGCTCAGTTCAAAGCTTTGCAGATTTGATGCAGAGACTCTGCATATGTGATGCCTGGCAGCATGAAACTTGATGGGGAACTCCAGCCATAGCTGCAATACAGAAATGTTCTGTGAGCATGCACTAAGGAAACCCTGCTTCCCTTGGCTTTACATCCCACTCCCCTCTGCAGTAATCCCTGATCCCTTTCCTAGAGTTACAATGAGCAGGTTTATAGGTAGCCTCCTTCAACTGCCATGGACATTTCTCCTCTGTGCCTTCAGCTCTCTGCCTTTAACTCTGGCTGGACTGAAGGCAGCATCTGTCCTGCCTGCAGTCAGTTCTGAGTTGCCTGAATTGGTTGGTAGATGAGAGCCAGGTGCCTGCAGACTTTCCAGGGATGGCAGCTGGTAGGGGTTTCTCTTCTCCATCTAGTTGGAGTTTTTTTCATAAAATTTGTTGGAACATAGAAGCTTTCATAACAAGTCTGCATAACTTTCATTTCCTTAGGAAACAGCTCACTAATGTTAGAGGGAAGATAGTTTTGCATTATTCAATGCAATTAGAATAAGACATTAATTCCCCATTTAGACATGTTTTACGCTGTCAGTAGAAAACTTTGTAGAATGTTATTTAATAAAGGCTGAAACTGAGCGTCCATTTGAATGGGTTACAACAGCAAACAGTGTTTAGGAGAATAAACTTGATTGCAGGACAGAGTTTCCTTTCTAAAGGGGGAGCGCTGGGTTCATTTGGAGGCTACTAGTCAGTACTTTTTGTTCAGGAAGTGCCTCAGTCTTTAGTGACTGTGAGCACTAGAAGTTACTGGATTCAAACAGGACATTGCTGATTTTCTTGGCCTAGGCACAAAATGACTCGTTCATTTTACAGTAATATCCCTTGGAAGTTGTATGGTCTGAGTACAGCTGTGTCTGAAGCTTTGAATGGTGGGTGTGAAATCATTGCCTGGAACAGATTACATTGTCACTGAACAGTTTGCAAGAGGCATGTTTATTCTCTCTCACTGCAGAAGAGTAACTGAGTTAAAAGAAATGCAGTGCCTCCTGCTAGCAGATAAACAATATTTTACTAGGATGTGCAGAGCTCCTCATGAAACACACTCCTCTTAACCCTTTGGGAATGGTGCTATTGCATAGCTAACCCTGGGGTTGTCACCCAAAAGCTTCTGTTTGGTTCCTCAATTTTCCTTTCATCTGCTGAGCCTGTTATCAAGCTCAGCATCTTTCAGTTATCTCTGTGGTTATATGTAACTGTTCCAGAGATGTATTTTAGAACTCCCCTTTCTGAGACCACTGTGTTTATAAATGTTACTGTAGCTGCACACCCGCAGACTTCCATCACTGCATGGCAGGGACCATTCAGTTTGGCTTTCTTTATTCTCCGGGTACTGCAGATACTGAAACTGGCACTCTGATAAAATCCCACTTGGTTTCCTGCTCAGTTACCAATGTGAAACTTAAATGGGAATGTGGAGTCAATGCCTTGTAGCAGGTGCCTGTTGGGAAGCTGAGTTAATGTAGCTAAGGATGTAACTCTCAGAATCACTTTATCAGCTCTTGGTAGTTAGGAGAGACACACCATTAATTTGCCAGTCAGTGTTGTAGTATTGGTAGCAGCAAAATGATGGTACTTTTTCCCTTAAGAAAAGAGCTTCATGATAGTAAGAACAGAAAACTCATTTCTTTGTTCTTAAGATAGCAACAGCTGCATCTCAGGGCATATTGTGCTGCTGTGCTTCTGAGATACTAAGGATTTTAGCTTCGTTCTCATACCGCTCTGATTTTTACCTTTGGTGTTTTCTCAATTGTCCTTTTTTTCTCCCTAATAGAGGAGACTTGGCATTGTTTAAAAATGAACCTGTCCTGAGAAGTCCATTCCCCTTCAGGTTGGCCACAACAGAGCTGCCAGCTGGATCCTGCCATGTCAATACACTTCATTTGAACCACATCCAAATCTTCCTGCTTTTTTAGACAGACCATTTCCCATAGATGACTTTTTTTTTTTCTGCTCCCTCTATGTATGTTGTTATAACCCTTTACTGGGCTTTCTCATACTGCTTGCTACAACTACTCCTTCCTTTCTCAGTTTCCAGAAAACAAATTCGGGTTTTTTTGAAGCTTTGCTCCTCAGAATCATGGAATCATAGAATGGTTTGGGTTGGAAGGGATCTCAATTATCATCTAGTTCCAACCTCCCTGCCATGGCAGGAACACGTCCCCCTTGACGAGGTTGCTCAAGGCCCCATCCAACCTGGCCTTAAACGCCTCCAGGGAGGGAGCATCCACAACTCCCCTGGGCAACCTGTTCAGTGGAAAGCAAAGCTTTCCTCCTAAAATGATCACAGGTCCTAAAGTCTTGCTAATCTGTTCTGTGCATTTTCCCACCTCCTGCACTCTCATTCATTATTTCTGCAAGCGGCTCTGCACTTTCTTTCTTTCTCTGCCTTTGCATGCAATGTCCCTTGCACTGGACTGTGAAACTTGACAGGCCGTTCTTGAGAGCTGCATCTGCCATGGTACCAAAGGGAAATTGCTCACAGAATATGGCCATGTAGATATTCACAAGACTTTTTGAACCAGATTTTTTCTTAATATTGAAGCACAACAAAGCTACTTAATCCTGGACTTGACTGACCTACTTTTAAATCTGCAAAATATTATTGCTTTCTCTGCTCCTTCACTTCCGTTATTTGTTCTTGCTACATCTACTTGTTGCTTTCTGTCTTTATTATCCTATAAGCTCTGTAAGGCAGGGGCTGTCTTCTGCTCTGGGAGCTTGCCAAGCACAGTGAAGTCCTGACTGCATTTGGGGCCTCTGGGCTCTCTTGTTCTTTAAGCAGAAAATATGAGAAAACAACATAATTTAAGGCAATGTCTTTATGCAAAATGGCATCTTGTCATCCCACCTTAGAGATGCACAGTCTAGGTCTCACTGTAGCATTAGTGGAATGCAACTTAGGGCTGGGTGAGTCCTGCAAGTTAAACATGTTATCAACACCTTTCTTCAGATAAGAAGTCAATTGGGAAGAAATGTCCATGTAGATGTGATAAAAATGGATCTTCATCCTTATTGTTATTTACTAGACTCTGTCTTCATGAGTGTAGGTTCAGCAACATGAGTTAATGGTGTCAGAAGGTTATGGGTTTTCAATTTGACACTCTCCATGCTTGAAACTGATGATCTTTACTGTGGTAAAGCTGATTTTTTGAGCACATGGTTTGAACACATGCTGGGCACATGGTTTTACAGATATACCTTTGTGTCCATTATGGCAGAACTTTTGCAAGCTGTCAATGTTGCCATAACTTAAGAAGGCTCAGGACTTTGGCTTTAGTATTCCCATGGAGGTTAAGTACCAGTCTTGCAAATGTTAGCACAAGCAGTGAATGATTAGCAAATTTAGCACAAATGCCATTGTTTCTTTTTTTCTTCAAAGTATGATCATTGGCCCCAAAGTGGTGCTCTGGTCATTTTTAGATATTTCTCCTTTTTCTTTCTCTACACTTTCTGGGGGAGATGGGACACACGTGGTACTCCATCTCAGACTCCGACATCATCTGAGCCACTTTGGGCCAACCTTTACAAATGGGCAGAGGTCTCGTAACTAAGAATCAATTTCTACAACTTTTTTGCAGGAGTTGGAGTTAGATTAGAAGTATACAAATTGCTAACTTCATTGTGGGAGGCACTATAGTGTAAATTCAGCAGTTGCCTGTTCTGTTTAGCCACCAATATACCAATTAGCGTGTGTGTGGGCTTACCACTGTGTGTGCAGACCAGAATTAACTACAGCTTCGTGGGCTTGCGTGCTTCCCCTCAGCCCAGTTGCTAGCTGGGCAGGGAAGAAGCCAGAGTATTGATAGTACAGGGGATGTCTGTGGGAAACTGGTGGTTCAGGGCTGGGTCATGCCAAAAGGGAATGTGGCAGAAGAGAGGAAGGTGGAGAGTGGGATAAAGAGCACATCAGCACAACCAGGCTCGGCTGCTTCTAATGCTCCTGCAACCACTAGCTTCAAGCAGAAAAACTTTTTGATTTTAATTTGTCTTAGAGATTTGGTGTACTGTTTCTTGAAAATGCTATTTTATTTGGTAGCTTGAAGTGTAAAGGTAAGTTCTTTATAAAAATGGCACCGCTGCAGACATCAGGACAATATGGATGTGAAAGAAAGTGACAATTTCTGAGCCAGGTACAAAGAGAACCTGGTTTTTAGTCTCTCACATTCTGAAATGGGCCTGAAAACATTTGGGAGTTTATTCCTTGCAATGGGGTCACAGAATACTTCTTCTCTCTGTGTCCTCTTGGGAAAGCTGTGGGAGCTCAATTGTGGGAAACTGGATGGATGTAGGCGTGCACAATATGAAATTAAGTTTCACAAACTGTAGCAAGAAGTGAGGCAGGCATCTTTAGAAATGTGCCAGCTCCTGTATTAATAACGGGGAAAGTTTCTAGCAGCAGAACTTGTTAGCTACAGTCTTATGGAGTCATGATGCTGTCACAAACTGGAAGTTATTTTTCTCATGGGTTAGAAGGCCAAGTCCCCGGTATTCATGGCTCTGTTTTGGGATGCTCTCTGGAAGGTGAACTAGTGTTAGCACAACCGTCTTGCATCACTGGAAGCAAGGACTGTGGTTCCTACAGACTGAGATGGTGATGTTTTATGGGTAAGCCACCAGCCCAAGGCTTTCAGCTGCTGTGAGCAAGTGATAAGGCTCACTCTCTAGTGTGGGAGCAGCAGAAGGAATATGAGTTGAACAGTCTCTTAAAACAACAGAGAAAGGCATAGTGAACTAGAAAGTTCAGAAGCTCAGTAAATGATACAGGAAAGTTTCCTATAGCATTTATCAGTGAGTTATGCTGCTGCAGCCAAGTGAAGGATGATAGCCAGCCACTCCAGAAGCACGGGATGATGCATGTGGGGCCACCTGAGGTAGTTTTAGGTCTCAACAGTGAATGCTTTCCTGAAGGAAAAAACAGGTTTCTGATCACTGATAACAAAGAAACAAGTTCAAAGCAGTCCTAACAAACAACTCATGTGCGAGAAGGTGAGGTCTGAGGAAGTCAGGACCTAACTTGCTGGTGCTCTGTAAATGGCACTGTGTGCCAGTCTGTGTTTTTAGGCACCCATGCACTTCTGAACACTGAGCCTCTGTGGTATGGCCGGGGTGTACATTAGTGCACCGTGTCAGGAACAGAGGATTTCTTTTACCTGCTTATGCTGTGTTGCCAGTAGATATGGCAATACACTTAGATGAATTCCAGATACAAAGAGCAGCAGTCCAAGTGTTCCCTGCTTGTGAATGCTTGCTGCATGGTTTTGTTAAAGGAAGACATCCTTGGAGTAGTGGAGGAGGAAGGGGAGAATAAAGGCAGGAGAGAAGCATTGTGTCTTCTTTCTTTCAATTTCTAAGTACAGCTTGGAGTGCACAGCAAAGGCAGGGAGCAGCAGTGCTCCAGAGATCAGAACTGCATGGAATTGTCTGTAACTTTCATGGTATAATTCCCAGCTATTCCTCTGTACTGGAAAAATCAGTAGGAGCTGCATGGATGTCTGTTAAGCAGTCCTGAGTCACAGCACTGACAATAGAAGCCCAAATGATTTCTTGGTAGAGAGCATGCAAATACCAGTCACTGCCACATCTTATTGACCGGGCTTAGCAGATCTCTTCTGACCCATTTCTTCCTTCTCCCCGTTGCTTAGCAACAGATGCAGCATGTTAATGTTAAAAAGGCTGGAAAACAGGCCTTCAGCAGAAGTTGCCTGTTTTCATAGGTTTTATTTCCTTGAGGGCAGACATTTGTAGTGGTTATGGTGAGTAATCACCCTTGTCATGGTCTCATATGAGCATTCAAATTGCTTTATTGTATTGCATGCCCTGTAAATGAGCAGAGCTCTTATAATAAGGCTCTTCTACTCGCTTCTGTCATCCAGAAGCCTGTTGGGATCTCCAAAAGGTATCTGAACACCTAAAAAGAGGGGGAGGCTGCAAATTCGGCCTGCACATTAAGCTGGAGATTGCTGATTCAGTAAACAGTAAACTGTCTTTTTTAATGGAAGTGTCTTTACTGATCTGTCCAGAGCACAAAGGATCAGTCTGAGCTGTGAATAATAGGCAGAATCAATTCTGGTAGTTAAATAGCAATTTTATAATTACTGTATCCCACCCTTTTCTCCCAAGCACAGGCAGTGTTTATATCTGATTTTGGTGTATTCATGTCACGTATTGTATGTTAGTACACTACTGCTTTGTGACTATCTTGAAGCAAGAGAGCCACCTCCACCTGAGTTGTTTATCTTTCATTAGAAAACAGCATGAAGGGTGTTTGTCATTGCCCTTTGCTATCCTAGATACTACACCTGCATAAACACAAGTAGGCTTTAACACCTACAGCTCAACAGAATTTTTTGGATGTGTAGGGTGAGTTTACCAGACTAGCTATCACCAGGCTTTTGTGGGCTTCACAGCAAAAGCAGCAACAGTGAAGAGAATTCCCAAGTTCAGGGAGCTGCTGTTGAGGGTGAGGACAAACAGGAGAGTTGCTGTCACTTAGCACGTATGAAATTGGTGGTTGTGGTCAGGGCAGGACATTCCTTCAGCCTGCCTCTGAAGTGTAGGATCTACCCTGTCACAGGACCATTTAGAGTGCACCAAAAAGTGGTTGTGTGGTTCCTATCAGACACTCCACTTAATAATAATTAATAGGCATTTGTTTGCATTTTGTTTATGCATCCCTCTGTTGTTGGACAAGTGGATCAAGAGGAATGTGAAGCACGTCGTTTAAATGTTGGCTGCATTATGTGTTCTTCAACATTTCCTTTGTCTTATTTGCAGTGAGTGCCATAATTCTTCTGACCGCATCAAAGTGCGAGTGTGGGATGAAGACGATGACATCAAGTCTCGTGTCAAGCAGAGACTGAAACGCGAGTCGGATGATTTCCTGGGGCAGACAATCATTGAAGTCCGTACTCTGAGTGGAGAAATGGATGTGTGGTACAACCTCGGTGAGCAGGGCTTTGGGATTCAAAACATGTCACATGATAGTCCACATGTGTCCATGAGAGTACTTGGATGCATCTGGACAGTTTGCAAGAAAGGAAAAAAACTCTCAGGTGATTACAAGGAGGACATGATGGTGCTGCGGAGCAGCTGCAAGGCTTTGATCCCAGTTAAAATGAAAAGGAGTATGGCATGTCAGAATGGTGATGGATTTTCCCTGTCAGGCATTGAAAAGTACAATGGGTAAAATGCTTGGAACAGGGTTGGATTCCACCTGTGCTGGAGATACATTTCCTGCCTGTGCCCTTTTTTGTCTCAACACAAGCATTTCATCAGTCAGTAAGACCTGCAAGTGCACTGCACTGGGCTGGGATGTTGTTGAGACCATTCTCAGAGACCAAACTAGAGCATTGTAGAAAGTACTGGAAAGTAACCAGATGGTGCTGAATTGACAAGCATAGTAATAAACCTCAGAGGTGCAAATTCTTCTTGATAGGGACAACCATGAATTCACAGGAGCTCAGGGCTATGGTGAAGCCAGGAACAAATCCCACATTAATCAGCCATCTTCTCAGAAAAGAGATCTGTCCTTGGTGGTTCTAATCCAGCTGACTGAATCCAAAACCCTATGGCACATTTGCTGTAGGAAAGACATCTAGAAATGTACATAGCTCTAGCTAGATGTGTCATTCTGAGGCTGTATCATGGCAGTTGTTTTGCTGATGTCTACTTAATATTCAGTGTTTTGAAAGAAAAAA
>VYZX01028811.1:205549-227181 GCA_013401335.1 Brachypteracias leptosomus | reverse complement strand
TGCCAGGTCCAAGAGCTTCAGAGTCCACCCCGAGCCAGCCAGGTAGTGAAGGACTGTGTAAAAGCTTGCCTCAATTCCACCTATGAGTACATCTTCAACAACTGCCATGAGCTGTACAGTCGCGAGTACCAGACAGATCCTGTGAGTAGCTCATGAGTGGGCAGAAATCCAAGTTTCTGATTTTCTTAAGTTAATAACAAGAATACTAATTGATATTTAAAAAAAAATATAACTAATTGATATAAAAAGCCAACACAAACAAAACTATATGACTTGTTATCTTCTGAATGCACAAGGTTTGTCATCAATTAATGAGCACTAATTAGTAAGCAGAAGATTATAATTGTTTTACGCTAGTTATGATTCATTTTGCCAACCTCAGCTGTATTTCTCAAGCAGTTATTTGCGAAGGGAAGGTTTGATGCAGCCTTGACTAAGCAAAAGCCAATTAGAGCAAATGTCAACTGATCAAGAAAAGTGTCTTTAGACTAGATAAATTTGAAGCAGTGAAATTTTGTCTTGTTTTATGGAACCCAGTGTCTTGCACTTGTCTTTGGAGATGTCTCTAAACAAGTAACAGTTTTCAAAGCCATGAAAGCTCTACTGGCCGCTCTGCAGTAATGCACACGCAGTGTGTCACTCTAGACACAGAGGTCAAGCCTGGTGCCTAAAAAGTAATTATTCGGAACAAGCTTAGAGCAAATGTTGTCTTAGTAGGCCTCCTGGAGCCTGACCTGCTCTTGGCATGGTAAATGACAAAATGGGGATTATTTGGGTTTGAGGCCACTGGTAAGCATTGTGGTTTGGCATGTTACGGTGTCTTGCATTAGGTCATGCAAGTTGCCTGTAGACATTAGTAATTGTAAGCTCTTCAGAAGAAAGGGTCCACAGGTAGTTAGTGTTTCAAGTTTATATGATGATCTACATTTACCAGCTTTTTATTTCCCCTTTAAATATACACTGGTTTTCTTCCCAGAACAAAAACCAGGACGTTCCTCCTGAGGAGCAGGGCCCCAGCATCAGGAACCTGGATTTCTGGCCCAAGCTCATCACTTTGATAGTTTCCATCATAGAAGAGGACAAGAATTCTTACACCCCAGTCCTGAATCAGTAAGAGTCTTCCATGTCCTGTATGGCTAATGCTAGTCTCTGTGTGCTCTGCTTTATTTGTTAAACTGCTTTCTATCTCTTCTGCCACTTGTGTATTTATAGAAGTACTTATCTTGTCTGTCTGTCTTTCTGTCTTATCTGTCTCTGTCTATATAAATAACTCTTTTTGATTGGGATGGAAGAGTTTCAAAAGGTTCAGTTACGATGGCGTTCGAGCACAAACACCCTGATTATTACAATCCTGAACTCAGGGAGGCACCTGAAAATGGGGTGAGAGTTCTTTTGGTTTTTTCTGATGTTGAGCCGTTCTGGGATGCACATTAATGCACACAGTGGTGCCTTGGTGACAACACCTTATGCTATGGTTTAGGAACACGGTGTTCTGTGCAGCACTGGGAGATTGCATTGGGTGGGGTTGGCACAGCACTGGAAAGGAGCCTGAAACCGGTCTAAGTGGTGGATACTCCTCTGACAGTGCCACAGGGAAGGAGAGACACCTGTTATCTGACAAGGTGTTAAAGAGCTGGATTATACCCCAGTGATCGTTGATTTAACATGGCAGGGGCACCTGATTAGTGTTCACTTGTTAGCCTAGTAACCCTAGGAGAAAAAAATCAGAAAAATAAATATGAACAAGAAAGGGGAGAAAGTTGCAAGGCTATTGAGATCACATTCCCAGAATTACTGTATACATCTCTTCTAGGAGAGACATCCAAGGCCTGGCTTTTTGAGTTAAAACCAGTACTCAACAGCAGTTGTTTTCAGGTTACTAAATCTATACCACAGAGTCCAGTCCATGATCTTCAGTTTCCACCTGGTCATTTATCTAGAGCGAAGGAAGTATCTGTAAAGTTGAGCTTTTCAATTTGTAGTTTATCTCAGAGCTGAATAAAGAAGAGTCCTTTGCTCTGATGCATGCCAAAGTCTTTCCCAAATGTCCCCTCAGGTTTCCTCAGGAGCTCGCGGTTGGGAAGATCAGTGCAGAGGTGATGTGGAGTCTTTTTGCCCAGGATATGAAGTATGCCATGGAAGGTAAGACAATTCCTCACTGCTCACAGCTGACTTGTTGCTGATATCTTGCTCTTGTCCATTTGGTGTAAATGAGACCTAACCACTGATTGCAGCAGGGACTTCTAGTGCTTTGTGGACAGCTGCTTTATGGGTGAGAATTGAGGCTGAAATCTGCATGAGTTCTAGACCTGTGTGTCAAGCTGGGCTACAAGCTGTTTATTGTCATCCCAGGTGGTTTGAAACCAGAAGTTCACTTTGACCTGAGGATACGATGGATTAGATCAGCAACTTCATTCTGCAGTGTGTAATGGTACAAAGGACTACAGAAGTAGATGGACTCTGGGTTGTGCCGTGGCTGTAGTTCCCTGGGAGATACAGCATAAATGGTCTAAGCCCTTGGCAGAAACATGCTTAGAACAAATCCTCCTGCAGACATCTTCACTTTGAATTAATCTTTGAATAATTCAACCAGACTTCTAGTAAAGGAGAAATTCTACTTTTTCTGAAAATGAGTTAGACATGCAGAGTCCAGCAAACTCCTGGAAAGGAATTATGCTCTTTTTAGTACTCTTCTGATGGTCAATTACAGTTTCTGAACTTGGTTTTATTTCTATAAATTAATTTGCATAATGTAATAGTTTTCTTACAGGGCTCAGAAAACATCCAGATCCCAACCAGCTCTGCAGCTCCAGTAGCAGTTGTTTTCCCAGTGTTTTGCAGGGTCAGGCTTTATGATCATCTATAAGGTTATATTGTGATAAAACAGAAGTGTCAGTGCTGCCTATGGCATGCCAGCAGAAATAATATTACAGAACCAAGTCAAGTTACTGCTGTGGTCACTCACAAAATGATGCTGTATGCATTTGTCCCCAGTTTGATCTAAGCCCACTTATAGGAGTAACAGCTTATTAGACTCTTACTTCAGATTGCTAGAAAAAAAAGTGCTGCCAGTAAGAGAGTTTCCTGCATGTTGTTCTTCAGGAACAGTCTGTGGGGTTGCTCTGTATGTGAAGATTGAGTCCATCTATTTCTTAGTCTCTGTCAGCACAACAGGGGTAGAGACTGTGCTGTGGGGGAGCAAGCTTTGCCAGCTGCAGGCTTGAATTCAGCGGGTCTGGATGAAATGTTCTCACTTCTGTGTTAGGAACTTTTTATATGTGCTTGTACCCCACAGTGCCTTTGTCTTGCGAGGTCGTGTTGATGTAAGAACAGACACTGGGAAGGACTAAGACCTACTAACTACATTGAAGAGTCTCTTTTATAGTGACTGTCACTATTTGCTCATGCGTTAGAGATAAGGCAACTGTGATAACTTCAAGTTCACTTTCCCTAGAAACTGTTTGCTCCTGCAAACCATTTCGGCTCTTCTTTCATTTTGACCTTATTTACTCCTGTGCTCTCACCCTCAGGAATTTATAATGCAGTTTGCTCTTCTACATGTTGAAAGTGCCAGATCTTCCTCCTTTATCAGCAGCCATGAGAATTGGATCTCTCCAGGTCTAGCTGCTGACTTTCCTATGATTTCCTTTCCCTGTTGCTTCCAAAATGCAGCTGCAAAAGGGTTACTGATTGCATATGTGAATTTCGCTGTCAAAGGGAACATCACTTCAACTGGGGTTTTTTTCCCCTCTTTTAAATGGCTCTATTTGACTGTCAGTGCCCAGATTAAATCTATCTCCCAGATTTTCTCTGTTCACATCTAATACCATGTACCCTTTGACTCTGTCCCTCCTGGTGAATCTAGACTTGTTTTAGCTTTTCCTGACATCCTTCTGGTCACTGATAAGTTTCATAAGACAAGGATTGGCATTATGTTCACACCTGTGAATTCATCAGTGCATAGTATTTATTGCTGAGAAAAGCTGACACAAAGGCAGCTGATGGGCAGGGAAGGGTTTGCATTTTGAATGAAAGCTTGAAAAACTGCATGGTACATATATTTGTACTCTAACTGTGCGAGTCCTGCGGGAGCATTGAACAATGGTAGAGTCTGTGTTAGTGTCTGTCTCTTCCAAATATATATTCGAGAAATCCTCGGGGTGCAGAATTCTATTTGAGGCAAGCATGATTCCGCACTGCTTTGCTCTCCATAAACTTATGAAGATAACGTTTAGAACAAGCTCTACAATAATTGAATTAGAGGAACTTTACTACATATATTTTAAATACAGATGATTGGATTAGCTCACTGCATTTTTTTTTTAAATGAGGGGAATAAAAGGATTAAAGGAAACAGATTAAGTGATGTGAAGGATGATGATTAGATTTGCTGTCCACAGCTCTTGGCTCTGTCATTTCTCAGTTCAAGTTGTTAATTTCTCCACCAGTTTAACTACACAAAGAGTTTCATATTCCTGTCTATGCCAGTTTGTGGAGTAATACCTGGATGCCTTTCTGGTGTGCTGCAGGGTCTATATGCATCAAGAGCTCTCTGCAACAAAACCTAATCTGTTTTGTAGAGATATGTGCACATGAATCCAGGATATAACACTAGATTCTAACTTTCTTCATGGTGTTTTCCCTTATGTTCTGTTCCTAAGTTCTGGATAACATGAGCTCATTCACCTCACCAAGTGGTAAGTTCATGCTCCTTGGTAGAGTTTGTAGTTGTGAGTAGGCAAAGACTTTCATCTGGTACCTGTATTTTTAGCACTTTGGATGTAGTTGCTAATATTAGCTTTAGTGTCCCATAGTTTTATGCCAGCAATGAGCAGATCTACAAAGAAGACTTGGAAGACCATACTGCTGATGCAGAAGTGGAGGATATGTGCTGTGAGGAGACTCCTGTTCTGATTAGTCACTCCAGTTGTTTTTTCATGGTACCCAATATACGGAGCAGTTCTGGGCAATAGCCCCTTGGTTGGGTCCCAGGCATTAAGATGTAGATAATGTCTGATGAAGACAGGTCAGAGCTCCAGTTCATGTGTGGCTCTATTCCTTTGCTCCTGGCTGGGGTGACACTTGAGGATCTCTGGCTCTTCCACTCTGCAGTGCAGTAAATTTTCTTCTAGCTTAAAGGCCATGCAATGGCTTTGGTATAGAAAGAGTGTGAGCCTAGCTGTGTGGAACAGCCCCTCTCTCCTTCCAACCTGATGCTCCCACATTGCTCTTCCATCTGCAGTGTGGAAGAGAGCTGTGAGGCTCAGGAAAAAGGTGGCTTCTCTGAGCTGGAGAGCAGTGCCTGGCTGTGTGAGTTGTCTTCCTTTTCCCCATGGGTGGCAGCTAGCCATGCTTCTCCCAGCCAGAGCTCACCCCTAGGTGAGCAAGGCAATGTATAAATACTGACTTATATCTAGAATACAGTGCTCGGGGGCTTCAGAACCAGAACTCTCACTAGCCTGTGGGTGCTGCAGGATGTGTCCTTCTAACTGAAGAGTTAGATTGCTGACATGTAAGATGTTCAAGTCACACAAATGAAGCACCAATTTGCCCTGTTTAAAGTATGTTCAGCAACTGGTAGCAATAGTCACAGTGTTTGATTGCTGGAAGGCAAGTGCCCTGCAGGTCTGTCTTATGCCTTCATCTCCCCTAAGGAAACCCAGCTTCTGAGACACAGCAGAAGCTCCAAGGTCTACCACACTTGTTTTGGTTTCTATCTACCCCAAAGCAGTGACTATTCAGGGCACCATGAAGTGCAGACTTGGCCCTTCCCTCCTTGCTGGTGAGGCCAAGTACAGGATGAGGCATTGGAAAGCATCACTTGTTTCCCATCAAACCAAGGGTAAAATAGATTGGATAGACGTGTTGTATGGCCCAGGTGTGACTGGCAAGGTCATGCTAGCCTGAAGTCACTGTAGTGTAGAGTCATCCAGTCATCTGCACCTCTGGGGCCCTGACCAGTGCTCAGCAACTGCACAGCTTCCCTGTGAGCACAACTGGAATTAGTAGATTTCTCACTATTCTCTGAAATTTCTGTGACCCAGGAGGCACAAACACCACAAGCAAAGAGGGCTTCTGCTCTTCATCTACTGGGAAGACATTAAAAGACACTAATAGAAAATCAATGTCATCCCTGACAGCAACATTTCATCTTATTTTGGACACAGGAGAGTTGCAGATTGGAAGCATCTCTGATAGGAAGAGAGACTTGAGTAGACTTGGCGGGCAGGATTGAAATAAATCATTCTGCCACATTCTCACTTCTAATAAGGAGAAGGGGGATCAGATGCACACACAGATGCCAGCTGTCTAAAGTGTTAATGCTTCAACAGCCTCAATACCTATTAGAGTGTCTGTGCAGCAATCAGCATTATATGATGGAAATTAAGCCATGGAAAGTAGGCTGACAATAAGTAAGAAAATCCACAGATTAAGGATATGGTGGAAGTCCTGTTCTCTTCTTGAAAAATAGAACTGGACATGACATTAGAAAATGTGCTGCTAGGAAGCAGTTCCCTATTAATGCCTTATTAATATGGCCTCGGTGACCCTAAAAGCTCTTCTCCAGAGGAGACTGTTTGCAGATGAAATCTGCTGAGGAAACTTACAGAGAACTCTGAGAGACTTACAGAACTCTGTGGTCTTTTCAGGATAAAACAGCAGTTGCTGCAAAATATCTGTGCACTTTTCTGCTGTTGCTGCTGCTAGGCTCTTTAAAAGGCAGCAGGTTATAAAGCAGAACAGAGATGTGCTAAGATTGATGGCTCTCATGCTCTTCACTTTTTCTAAAATAGGTTTTTTAAAGTCTGCCTCTGGCTGGTGCGTTTCCATGTCACCTTCAAGTCCTCTGAAACATTCCCCTTTACAAAGAAAGAAGCTGATCAAAACTGTGCAGGGTCCTCTGAAAGGGGGAAGGCAGATGGTATGAGCTGTTGAGGATGATGGAGTTTGGGGGCTTTGTTGGCTTTCTTTGTCTGCCAGCATGTTTGAGCTGTTATAGTTCACTTTTGTCTTTTCTCTGTCACAAGCCCCACCTTTCTTCCGCATACGTAAAGTTCTCTTTTATGGTGGTAAGATCTCTATTTATTTCTTTTACTTTCCTGTAGTCCATCCTCTTGGTGTCAAACCTCTCCTTCAATGCTTAGATGGCTAGGTAGTCCTAGTAGCACTCCTTGGGTTTATAGTTCTGTGGCTGCTTTACATCTTCTGTTCTGCAACATAGTAGTGTTTAAAATGTCATAGAAAATAGGAAAAGATTTGAATTGCTTTTAGTGCACTGCTTAACTTTGAGGAAATAAATCTGATTGGAGCCCTTTTTTCCTTCAAGTCATACCTCCCCTCTGCAGGAACTTCCCCCATGCAGGAACAGCACCTGGGTGTCAGCGCACATCAAAGTTAATGAAGTTATAATCGTCCATTGATTTCCTCACTCTCACAGGGAGCTAAGCGGGCATGGTTATTACTGTGTTTGTTTCCAGTTTTAGATCTGCTGAGAGAGCTTTGCATTTCCTTCTGCAGTTGTTCTTGATGGAGGTCAGCAGTTCTGACACTGAGTATGTTCATACTTCCTCAGCGCTCAAGAAAGATAGTAGATTTATTAATGTAAAGCAGGAATGGACTTTCCTTGGCTTCAGTGCAAGCAAATTCACTGTGGAGAGTAATGGATCATAGTACATGTTAAATAGTAGCAGATGTAAAGTAATTTGTCCATTGAACCATCACCCCTAGGGATTATGTCTCTCAGATACTGAACATTTTAATTTCTTTAAAACAAAGATTTTCTTTTTTTTTTTTGAGATTGTGTCTGTGTGAATCTGCTACACGTGACTTAGAAACAAATCCGTATGACACTGTTACAGACATTTGCAAACCACTCATTAGAGTGTTCCACAACTTGGGGGTTGACAAGGCTTATGGAATAATTATGCATGAAATGTTTTTTTGTGTTTTCAGTTGGATAATTCATAATTGATTTGGTCTTTCTTCTTGTGCATGTTGTTGAAGCCTTGGGAGAGATGTGGAAGTTTCTTAATGTTATTAAGTAGTTGCAAGAATTCACTTTTCCATGAAAATAGATGATAATATTGTGAGATAAACTTGTCTGTCAGGTAACTGATTAGAAAACTGGAGCCAGTTTACATCATTAAGATGTATCTTCTGCTGATGAATATCTGTAAAATACATTGCTCACATGTGCATATGTCTGCCCAGTTACCAGATACTTATACTGAAATCCTGGATTAAAGCCATTAAAAGCTAAGAGAAATACTTCCACTTTATAGCATAGTTGGATCCTGTCTACACATCAGCAGTGATGTCCTTGGAATGTTGTATCAATAATGAGATAACCACATAAAATGTAGGAAGACAATTTGAAAGTCAAATTTTGGGAAAAAAAGCCCTGAGTCTAAGCCAAAATCATGTGTATTTTAGTGTCTTATTTCACAGTGTAGTCATGGACTAGCAGCTTGCTATGGTGTGAGAGTGGACAAAGAAGCCTGGCACAAGCGTATTCGTACTGTTGAAGCTTAGCAGAAGGAAGAGGTGGATACAGACAAGCAGCACTAGGGATCAGTGGTGCAGAATTGGTCAGCTGATAATTCAGGATCACAGTGCAGGCAAAAGCCAGCTGCTGAGTCCTCTCAGCATCCTGAGAAAGGAGTGAATTTTATTCAAGGAGGATTCTGAAGACAAGCAGTACAGTGGAAGGAGCTGCCTGTGTAAGCACACGGAGAGTGGCCTGGAAGAAAGTGTTCAGATGTTTTTGCAAGAACTTAACAAGTAGTTTAAAAACGGGGATTGTGGGCTGATGAGAGGTGGGAGTCAACTGCTGAAACATGGTAGTGTGGATGTGGGCTGTGAAGGGCCTTGAGTGAAGATGTGGAGCGTGCATTTGTTGTGAGAGAAAAAGGGGAGCAGTGGTCTAGAGAGATGATCTCTCTGATGAGGAAAGAATGGTATCTCTGGATCTGTTTAGCCTGGAGAAGAGAAGGCCGAGAGGGGATCTAATTAATGTTTATAAATATCTGAAGGGTGGGTGTCAGGAAGATGGAGCCAGTCTCTTTTCAGTGGTGCCCAGTGATGGGACGAGGGGAAATGGACACAAGCTGGAACACAGGAAGTTCCACCTCAACATGAGGAGAAACTTCTTTACTTTGAGGGTGACGGATCTCTGGAACAGGCTGCCCAGAGAGGCTGTGGAGTCTTCTTCTCTGGAGAGTTCCAAGACCTGTCTGGACACGTTATTGTGCAACCTGCCCTAGGTGAACCTGCTTTGGCAGGGGGATTGGACTAGATGATCTCTAGAGGTCCCTTCAACCCCTACCATTCAGTGATTCTGTGATGATCTCTGCAGAAATGTAGGTCTAGCTATGGCAAGTGCTTTAGCAGCGTAGGTATGTGGGAAGGGTCATGTTGTGGGGGTATGTGTATGATACAGGTGAGAACAACATTGTCCTGACATAGCCTGGGTACAAAAACGTAATGAAACCTGGCAGGAGGCAGAAGGAAGAAGCTCAGCAGCAGATAGATAGATATCCATGGGTCACTTCAGTGACCTGTGCTCAGGAAGGCAATACACATTAGAAAACAGTTACCTTTGGAAAGTATCATGAATTTCTGCAAATTGAGGATCAGGGAAGGCTCCAGCTCCAGTGTAGTTCATTTGAACTTGCTTGTGACTCACACTGTCTAACTCTAAAGAATTTGATGCTTTCTACTCTTGACTCTTAGAGATGTAGTTTTGTTTTGCCTTTGTTTATGTCCAAGAATGAACAGATTTGCTCTCCTTGGTTTGCTTCCTGTGAAGATGAAATCTGGACTATCATATGTTAAATGGAGAGGCCATAAATGATTGCTCTATTTGTATTGCTTCAACAACCAGAAATTCTTTAGCAAATGGAAGTATTAATTGGAACTACAGGAATAAACTCCAGAGCCCCAACAGTCAACCACCAAGAACCCCCTGCATGCTACCAAACTCCTGTGTCATGAAGATCTTGTGGCTCTATAGGTGCTTCATCCTCAAAACCTTTGCATAGTGCGGACAGACTTCATAAAGACCTTCCTGTGCCTGATGCAGTGATACTGATAAATTGAGAACTAATTGCTTTTTTTCCTTCCTTACAGAGCATGAGAAACACAGACTGTGTAAAAGTGCAGACTATATGAATTTACACTTCAAAGTGAAGTGGCTGTACAATGAATATGTACGTGATCTGCCTGCCTTCAAGGGAAAAGTGCCTGAATATCCAGCGTGAGTGTGCTACGCCTCATGTAGTAAATCCCTGCTATCTGTCTCCTTACATTACCTTGAGGGTAGTCATTTCATTCTCCTGTGACTGCCTTCATGATGCATCATTTCTTCACTCCTGATTTTCTGGGTTTATGTGTGCGTTTGTCCACTCTGGTGTTCTGTGCCACTGTCCCTGACACAACTCAATCCCTTGTTATACAGTATCACCCAAGATCTCAAAAGCTTTAGCAATGGCATGGACAGTATTTAAGCCACTTTGTGCCTGCACTGGGGGATTTGGTCAGTTCTTGAACAGCAGACTTCTGGGTGTATGCTGATGGTCTTGTGTTAATAGATGTGACTTTATCTGTATGTACTGTATGTATGTCTGTGTGTGAATGTCATATGCGTGCACACACAATAGCATTTGAAGTGAAGATAATGTTTTCTCTTTTTTTGGTAAGACCAGGTAGTTTAGTTGGAAACATCAGATGAGCTTGTCACTTTTAAGCTCTAGGCAATTGTTTGCAACTTTTATTTAACTTTTAAAGAGCAGCAGTAGATTTCAGACCTGAAGAAGATTTATGAGTTTGAAAAGTTGTCTGAGCAACCTGGAGAGAATTCTGTAGCTACAGTCCCACACTTGGCCTAAGACAAAGCAGATGTGTTGTTTCTGACCAGTGTTTAACTAGTTTTCAGAGGTTTGCAGTGATTGTTGTTCCACATCTCCAAGCAACTTTTCCCCCGTGCTTCACTGTTTCTCCTCCATTGGGTTTTGGGGGTTTAAAACACTCCCCTTTTTCTCCCTCCAAATCTTTTCTTGGTGTGGTTTGAGCTTGTTTTATCCTGTCCTAGCTTGGGGATGGAGAACAAATTGTTCCTGTTTTACAAGGGTAAGATGTTTTTCTCATGTTCCATCCCAGTCTTCTGCTGGATCCCATTTGTTCCCAGCTTTCCTTGTAAGTGAATTTTGCTCGTCCCTCTGCATCTGGTCTGTCTGGACATACAGCATCCAGACTTAAATACTGATGGTTCATCTAGACCTTGCCTTGCATTACCTTGCAGGCAGTGCTGCTACTCTGACATGGTGAATTGACAGCAGCCTTTTTCTTTTTAATTTTTATTTTTATTTTACAGTGTTATTGTTGACTCATGATGCTTCCAATGGGCCACAGGCCAGGCACCTTCAACAGTGTCTTACCTAGCTGTTCTTCTCACCCTGTACAGGACTGCTCACTGCTGTCTAAAGGCAGCACTTTGCACTTGCCCCTCTTGAAAAAAGTATCTTGCTTGGACTGTGTTTCCAGTTTAGTTTGGCATTGTGAATTCTCTTCCCATCCTGTGGTGCACGTGGTCCCTCAAGCCTGGTGATAGCTGCATACTAATAAGATTTGAGGCAGTTGGCATAATTGCTCAGCTTGGGCTGTGGGCCTTGCTGAACAAATCAGGTCAGTGAGAGGCATTAACTCAGTGAATAGGGTGCTGGAGTGACAGTCTCAAAGCCCTGCTCTCTTTGCTGTGCCTCTGAGTCAGTGCAGTCTCAGGCAAGCCATCAGATATTCTTAATCTCTCCTTTTCTCCTGTGTAATCAGGATAATAATGCTCAGTTTCATTCTACAGTCATTTGCAGACTGTTCTGCTCTGCTGGCCTTTGTGGTAGAGCTTCAGTGCTCATGTACATGTGCAGCTGCTGGCTTTGTTACTTCACTCTTGTATTTTAGTACAGTAACCACATTGTTAGACACAGGTGATGTTTATTTCAACCATAACCTTCACCTGTCACGAAATATCCACTTGGTATCAGTTAGGGCAGTGTGGTCTTGTCCTTTGATTTGCTTCATCACAAGTATTTTTAGTCTTGAAGCTTCCTTAACAAAGGAGTCTACTCATCAGGTTTGCACATCAGTAAACTCTTTAGATAAAACTAAATTGCTGCTGTCTAGAGAACAGATGAGTTATCTGTCTACTCAACAGACAAGAGGCTATCCATAAACTCACTTTTTGTGTTGAAACTATGAGAAGCCGTGCTTCTAATAGCCTTGAGATATGAATGAACAAAGTGAAAGCTCCAAAGTAGTGAAGCTGAAGGTTTTATACTCCCCTTATTTTCTGAAATTCAGCAGCAGTTTCTGAAACTGAAGTAGCAACGTGGCTGGGAGTGGATCTTCAAAACTTCCTCTCTTCCCTTTTAGCTGCCAGCTAAAAACTGTGAAATGTCAGTTTCCCCCAAAAACCAGCTTTTTCGATGTATCAGTAAGTGTTCTGTGTTTTGTTTTAGTACTGATATTAGCATGCAGTTAGTATTGTAGCTGTACCAGAGACTACCTCCTCTCTGGTGGGGGAAGGCATTCCTGCCTTTGAAATCCTGTCTTACTCTTCTGTCTCCCTTTATCAAACATAGTATTTATTCTTTTTAAAACCCTGCCAGCCTTCTTACCTCTGCGCTTGCCAAGGTCCACAGGATGTTCACTGAGTACCCACATGCATCAACACAACAAATGAAGAAGATTAATTCACCTGTGAAGTCTGAGACCACAGGAGCCAGGCTCATGGCCAAGCTGAAATGGCAGCCTTTTGAATTACGTTCCTGTTGTGCAGCCAGCAGAGATAAATTTTCATGGAGTCACAAAGCACCGCTCCCTTTCTGAGGCATGTTCTGTGTAAGCCTTGTTTGGAGGGGTTGGCTGTGCCACCTCGAGCCAGGCTGTGCTGACCCTGCAAGCACAGAATGTCTCTGAAGCAGCATCATGAGCCTCTGCCTTGTGTGCTGGTGCGTGAGTCATTACTGCATTTGCTTCTGGATCAATAATGGAAGCAGACGAGAAAGAAGATATTTGCCATATAACAACATTTGGAAGCTATTTCTGCATGAAATCATATTATTTTTATTACTTTTTGTGCTAGATAATTTTGAATATCATTTTGGATAAGTCGCCTTCGTAGTGCTCAGGGGCTCAGCAGCCCAAGACCTGATAGTAAAACACTCTAAGGAGTATTTGGCCAGAGGTAACTCCAGGTTTGTGTTACAGCTCAAAGCACATTTTTGTCAAATGTGCCCAGGGACTGCAAGTATTTATAGATGATTTATAACTCTTATGTTTTTCTGCCAGCTAGTTAAGGACAAAGCTGAGGCTGTCTTTGCAAATATAGTTTCAGAATTTTCTGACCTGGCCCAAGTGATTCACTTTACACTTAAACATTCATATTAAACTGCTTTCTGGAAGTAATGCTTTTTTTAATGGGAGGTGTAGAAAGCACCACCACCAGCAGCCACTCGATAGTGCCTTTTCACTTGCCACCTTTGTTTAAACAATTTGGTAAGACAGTGAAATACCTACACACTTGGTTTTATATCTACATATGGTAGGTGTAAAAATAGGCAATGACTGTACTCAACAGTGAATGACTACAATGGTGCAGTAACTAAGGGTGAATGATAATTGGGAAGTTTCTCTGCCTCTCAGACTGAAAATTGTGGCTTCTGGCACAAGCAGGTAATCCTCCCTGTGCTTGGACCTGTGACACGTGAAGCAATCAGCAACCTGCTGCCTGGGAGCTGTGAAACAGGTGGAAGATGTGTAGTTGCTTCCTTGTAAACTGCCTGTGTTCTCTAAGGATTGGGCTGTTGCTTTAAAAAATGCTTCTGTAGTTTAAAGCAAAATGTTGAAAGCTCAACAAACTTGCAGCAGACTCCAAAATATGCTGACTTCAAGAAGCCTGAAGTGCCTTTCAGAAGGAATTTTTCCAGAATACAGGAAGTCCATATGTCTGTGTCAGTGTTCCACTGTTACTATCTATATTAAATACGGCTGCATAGACAGGTTGCTGTTGGCATTTAACACTATCTCAGTTGCAATTTCCAGTATTAGCATTGATATGCTTTGTATCTCAAAGTGTAGAGTATTTAAGGCTATCTAGTATTCTCTGTCTGTGAATTTGCTCTTGATCTGCCTCTCATGTCTGGCACATGCTTTCAAGTTTGTTGCAAACTCAGCCCATAATTAGCAGAACCTCTATGAACACAGCTGCCTGTTTAGTGGAGGCTGAACTCTGTGAAACCCATATAATAATCTTTTGTATGGACTGAAATCACACATGGACATTTTTTTCCTTTATTTGTGAATGCTGTTTAGTAATATTTGAAATTAAGAATTGCTTCAGCTGCGATGTGTTGGCACTTACACACTGCATATCCTTGAAAGACATTTAAACAAAGCTTTAAATTATGTGTTTTTGCTTAAACACAGACACATCCCCTTTTGTACTGTGTGAATATGTCCCACAGAGCAGAGAACTGAGGATGACCAGCTGTAAGATCCTATCACTGAGGCTGCTTCTCACCTTGCCTGTTTTGTCATGGTGGGGTTGTGTAGAAGCCCTTCATCCAATGCAGGAGGTAGCTCTAGACACCACCTCATGTAAGGCATCTTCCTGAGATACAGCAGTGGCTGCTTCAGCAACTTCTTGGATTCTGGCTTATCCTTCTAAGTGAGGAGAATGAACAGAGGCAAATTTTGTTGTCCTGCTTCTAGGACCTGCCTCTTCTGGGGACTTGACTGTCCTCCAAGGCTGTTTGCCCAACACTTAACATGAACTAGGTTTATGCTTCTTCAAAAGAAAACAATGAAGACCTGCTTCTAGAGCTGGCCAGCTTCCTACAGAACTTAGCAGATGTGCCCTGCTATCACCAGAAATTTATCTTACTCAAACATCTTCATGGTGAGATCAGCAGCCATAGAAATGGTGGGGTGTTCTAGAGAAGGCTTGGAGAAAGGGAAAGCAGGATTAAAGTGGAGAAAACTATGAACCTTGTATTTCCCTTCTGGCACTCCAAAAATATGTCTGCATCTGCAGATAAAGTGGCTGAAGGTCCCTGGAAAACAGGCTCTTCTTTTCCTCCTTTTATACTCAGTTGCAGTTCTCACATGGAAGATGACATGCCCAAATGTGCATCAGGACAGTGTGCTGTCTGTCTTGGCATGCAGAGATAGTGGGTTTGCAGGTCTCCCTTGTCCTGTCTGGCACATGGGTGGAAGGGGAAGGAAAGACAAAGTGCTGTGAGGTGATGCAAAGTTAAAGACAGTGCTCGAGGGGAAAGGTGCCAAAGAAGAGGAAAGACAAGGGTGAAGGACGAAACTAGCTCAGGACCAACAGCCTGCAGAAGCTGGGCTAAGCTGTGTTCTGCTGGTCCACGCCAAGTGATGGTATAGGCCCTGCTCGCCAGTAGCTTGTGCACAGGTTGAAGTATTTTGTGGAACTTTGGCTGCACACAGATAAGAGCATTCAGACAACTAACAGTGGCAAGCTTTCACGAGGCTTGCTGAAGCAGCAGCACTGTCTGAGTCTGGTTGAGGTACTCTCTTTCCTCTGTAACTTGCTGTCTTTCTTGTCCCTCCTGCAGGTGGTTTGAGCAGTTTGTAATGCAGTGGCTGGATGAAAACGAAGATGTTTCCTTAGAATTCCTGCATGGTGCTCTGGAGAGAGATAAAAAAGATGGGGTATGTAGGTCACTCTGGTTGGAGGTCTTGGTGCTACATCCTTCAGTGCCCAGAACCAAATGACAACATTGTAAATTCAGCTGCCATACAAATGGAGGATGCAGCCCTTTTTCCTTACTAAATAACTGGGGAACTTGTTTATTTTAGGACTTTACAGGTCACAGATAGCTTTTTAACAGCAAGGTGCGTGTCATTTATTTATGTGTGTTCTATTCTGCTGTGTTAATCTGTCAACCAGTGGCTTGGTGCTCTCTCATCTCTGTGTTTGTGAGAGGTAATTGAAATATAAGGCACTTTGCATGTACTTAGTCATGCAATGAGAATGTGACCCTAATCCACTGACAGAGTGATCTTATTCTTAATTTGCTGAGTATTCCTGATGGAACGCAAGAGCCTTCCCATTTGTTCAGTGGCTGTTGGAGCTCTAGTCTGTGATGCTAACATAAACTTTCTCTTTTAACATCTAAATTTTAGGAAAATCCTGAAAAAAGCTCTTCATTCTCTCCCTCTTACCTCATTAGCTGACAGGCAAGCCCTGCGTTTCTTTAAGGCTCTCAGCATCATGCTCCAGTTCCTTGGTGCTTGTCATGTTGTAGTTGGTGAAGGACAGTAGACTTACTACCCAACAGAATTGGCTGTGTAGCTTGTCAGGGCCTTTTGGAGAGCTTTTAACTAGTTTTGAGGAAGATGTAGGTTTTGGTAAAGTTGTCGTGCCTCCAATATAGCAGTTGATGGAGACACCCATGAAATGGGTATATTTCAGATCTTTCCATTTGAGAATGACTCTTTGTACTTCTGTTTTAGTTCCAGCAAACATCCGAGCATGCTCTGTTCTCTTGCTCAGTGGTGGACGTCTTCACCCAGCTCAATCAGAGCTTTGAGATCATTAAGAAGCTGGAGTGCCCAGACCCTGTCATTGTTGCTCATTATAATAGGAGGTTTGCTAAGGTAATACCCTCAACATCCAGCTGTTTGTCTTCCCTTAGTGGGGTGCAAAACATTATAGTGGGTTTTTTGTTTTATTTCCTGGAGTTCTCTTGCAATGATAGAGGACAAGTAACAGTGCTCACATCTTATCTTGGCAGACTATTGGGAAAGTGCTCATGCAGTATTCTGACATCCTCTCCAAGAGCTTCCAGTCCTACTGTTCCAAGGAGAAACTGGTGAGTTATGCTGAGCTTCTCTTCTGCCCTGAGGAATCACGTAATTGTCCTGATGAAACCAAATTTCTTACATTGCACCTGACTGTGTTGATGGTGTAAATATTTTGAGTATTGTTTTTTCATCATTTGTATGCTTTTGCAGATTGAATTGTGGCTTGGCCATAAAATAAAACTAGGTCATGAAGATGATCTACAGGGTTTGGGGGCTGTCAGGTCCCCTTGAAATTGACTTCAGCTCTGCCTGTCTGGGTTGTGTGTCACAGAGGTGATTAAACAAAGAATAATAAATGGGTACAAATTGCTCTGGTACTTAGCAGCACTTTTGTCTTACTGTTGTCTTCATCCAATTATCTTGCTGTTTAATCCTGAATTCAGTAAAATCGTGTGTCCTGAATGAAATGGGGCCTTTCATTTTTGAACCCTGGATCTGTCCCCTGCTAGTTCTTCTATCTCCCACACCTGTACTGGGGATTTAACTGCAGGTTAAATTACAAAGTCTATTACAAAGACTGCCTGTGACTGCTACTGTCAAGCTTGGCCTGGCAGGACCCAGATGTGTCTCCAAATGCAGCTTTGGCTAGCACTTCCCCTCCTGGTCTGGGATATGCACCCTTCACAATAGTACATTGCAGCATTAAGAGGCTGAAAGTGACACAGCTTGGACTCTTGTAGGGCATGGCGGGAGCTGCAGTATTGGGCCTTGTCCTGACACTGATTTCTTGTCAGCTTATTCTCTGTCTGTGGTAAAGCTGAGGAGAAAAATACAACAGTGGAGATCTCCTGGTCTGGGGCTTCTGGAAGTGGCCATCCCATTTCAAGCTGGGGGAAAAGTGACTTGTCTTTTTGGCATTTGTGTGCTGAATTCTGTGCATACCTTACCTCCTATTTGAGTTTCAGATCTGGTGGTACTTGGGGAAGGGTGTTGAGGCATAGATTGTATCACTGGTGAGAATGTGTTGTCATCCTGATCAGTAACAGGCACCTGCTTTTATCTCTTCAGCCCTGCATCCTGATGAATAATATCCAACAACTGAGGGTGCAGCTAGAGAAGATGTTTGAAGCCATGGGTGGTAAAGAGGTAAGAACACTATGAGACTGTTACTCATTCCTACTGCACTATTTCTGGGTTTTTGCATCACACTGGTTCTTAAAGACTGCAGTCATAAGGATTGTCCTGGCACTATAAGAAGTGTGAGGGCACAGCCATGCCTAAGGTTTTTCAATTGAATTTGTCGTAAGATGCAGGAGCAAATGGTTTGAGGCACAGAATAGCATTGGAGAAGAAAAGAAAAGGTTGCACGCTGTGCTCATGTGGGCTGGATGTAGGCATGGCTAATGGTTTCATAACTCTGAGGACAGACAGATAGGTCTGAGAACTGTTGACATCGGATCATTTTACGTGGTATATAAATGTGGGACTGTACCTTTGGCACTAAATATCCAATATCTAATATATTGCTGACGTGCAAATAAGAATTCTGTACTCATGCTTTGTTGGATACTCAGGTGTGTTATTTGTTCCGAGATGGCCATTTTTACAGAAATAAGGTTTTCCTCCCCCAGATCTCTGTTTCTGTTCTGATATAATACATGTATCTTTTTTTCTCTTCCCTTTTTCACTGCTTTTCAAGATTCAGGAAGATGAAGAAAAGCCTGCTGATGCTGATGTTAGGAAAAAATTATTTTCAAAGCCTAAGTGCATTTTCTTTGTTTGTGTTGTGGTAGAGCCTGTGCTATGACCTGTATGCCAAGAAGAAAGTTAGCTTTGCTGATAGGCAGCTCAGTTTTTTGCCTGTACTGCTGTTTCAAATCTTTCTTGTGCTCAGTGGCAGAATTCTGTGAAGTGGCAAAAATCTCAACAAAGAGATTTGACCCATGAGGCAAGGAAAACTGCTGTTGTACTTTTACATGTGATCTCATCGATCCTGATTTCAAAGCCCTACATCAAGAGCTATCATTATAAGCTCCCAGCTGTAATATCAGTGGTAACTAAACGCTCATTTTTCAGGAAAATACAAACCTGTGATGAAATCTTTAAGTGATCTATAAAATTTTAATCCATGTGCACTTAATTTCCCTTAAGGAATTGGTATGCTACTATTTTTGACTATTTGCACTATTTTTCGTAATGGTAGCCATTAAGTAGGATTTGCCTATATTTCAAATAGAAAATATAATCTAATACTGTGTTAAATAGGGGGAGAAAAAAAGTGATTATTAATAATTACTTTTAAAAATTACTTAAATTAATAATTACTTAAAGACTGTTGGCTACTTTTCCTAACCTAGACCTCTTCTCTTCATTTTGCCCTGTAAAACCTTCCTTGGGAGATGTAGGTAAGGTAGAACAGTGGTAATGAATCCACTATTTCCCCTGTACTGTGGAATCAAAAGAAAAAAGGAGGAGAGAAACCCAGATTGCAAGCAATAAAAAACAGAGAAAGAAATGTGGACAGCACACTAGGAAACCTGGTTTTGGAAATGATTTTTTTCTTTTCTGTTCAAATACCACTTGTCCACTTCATTAGGCTGCCGCTGATCACCAGAAATAAATCGTGTTGTGTTAGGTGCCTGCATTATTTACTCTCCCCAGGGGTTTCCCTCTTGGTCACTATGTAGTACTTTGCTGCTTATCTCGAAACCTGCCAGGTCCTCTGTTTTGCTAGAGTAAACAAGGTCTTGTCCTAGTTTGAGTAGTCCTTTTTCTCATACAGATTGAACCTGACTAATAAGCAACAATTGGTGAGACAACAGCTTTGAAAATAGAACATGTAGGCAAACATGCTGCTGGAAATGCATCTGTGGGTTTTATCCTCTTCTCCAGGAAGGGCTGTTCTTACTTCCTATGACAGATTTGATTTGTGTTCATCTGTATGTCGCACAGTAGCTTGCACAAAAGTGTTATCCTGACTGCTCTACCCAAAAAGGAGCTGCTTCCTTAAGGAAGTAAGAAAGTAACATTGTGGTATGTCCAGGTTGTCCTGAACTGTTCACCTTTTTGCATTCTCAAAGATGTTCTTGAGAGCTAGGCATCAAATATTTCATTGCTTCTCTGGCAGGTACGTGAGATGTATCACATGTGAAGCTAGACCTTGGGGATTGGTTTCAATTAATGTGTGCTTGTGGTTTCATCTGCTTCTGATTCACAGATCCTTCTCCATACACAGTTGTAGCTGTAACACTGCATGACTCTGGAAAGCTTTGAAATACTGCTGCTACCTAGTGCTCTTTGCCAGTGGGCTCAAAACACTCCTAGGGAAATCCATATCCCTTTTGCAGCAAGGGAAATGAGGGGACAGGGCTCACTCATAGTCACCCTGCAGTGCAATGGCATAATATGGAACAGAAGTGCTTGCCCACTACTATTGCTTGAGATTGGGCTCCTTGATACAGTGCCTTTTCTTTCCCCATATGACACATGGTACCACTGCCCCCACTTCTCTTATTCTTTTTGCAACTGTAGTATTCAGAAGGCAAAAAACAGGGCAAAAATTGCCCAGCATCTCTGTGATGATGATGTTGACATCATAAGGTCTGTGAATGTTACTTGTCAGAAACAGTAAGGACAGTAGCAGAGCTTTAGAGAGCTCTATGTGGAGGGATTCTCTTGGGTCTGTGCTTGAGATCTCAATGCACGTATATTTATATATTCACACACAGAAAGAAGTATCTTGAATTTTTTATGATTTATAATTAATACTTTTATTTCCCTTCTGAGCTGCATTGATCTCAAGGGATCAAAACAGCTTCACTGTGATTCAGAAGCATTCTCAGACATTTCTGAAGCATGTTTTGGAGAGGCAGTGTTTATGAAGTGGCAGGTAGCACTAAAAGCATAATGAACAGTGGAATCGAGGGCAGAGTCCTGGACAGAAATTGCGTGCATGAATACCTTTTGAAATCTTTGATTCTTCTGAATCATCTCCAATTCACTCATAGAATGGAGATTGTCTCTGGACTGAAGTGGGCTATATAGATTCATTGCTAGTATTTGCCTGAACTTAGCCCCATTTATTTAATTATTCATACATTATCTAATAAAACCTAATGTGACCTGCATTTCTATCCACCCCTGCAGTTTTCCCGCAGACTTCAGCCTGCTCTGTATGCTGTCCCTGATGCCAGAATAAGCCTTTCTAATTTTGCTTTGAAAGATGGCTTTCTGCAGTCCATTATTTTGCTTAGCTTTTCATGAGTTATGAACTCATGGCACTGAAATTAAAAGGTACTGCACTGCATTGCCTACTGCTGGAGTCTAGATGTGCCATGGAAACCTAGTTTAAAACACTTCTGTACTTTTTTAAAATCAAAGTCAATCATATGAGGTGCCTCTCAGAGGCAAACACTGCCTGGGGAACCCAAAGAATTAGCTGATGAACAGCAAAAGATTGTCATTGTAGAATTTTCATGCCTTCGGTTTCAAGCTAATCTGTACAATTAATGCTTCAGGAAACTCTCCTCTTAATGCTCAGCCAGAGTAGCCCACATTTTAAATCCTAAGTTAGCCACCTGAATAACAAATTTCAGGACAGCTTAGAAACAGCCACGACTTGATTGGAATGTTCTCAGAGGATTTGTGGTAACTACTGATTGCTCCACTTAGCATCCCATGTGCTGTAGCTAAGGCCACCCTAGTAATTGAGAAACTGGCAGCTGTTGTTTGGATTCAGTGTTCCAAGTTTCTCACTCTTGAATCCCACAGGAAAGTGGGGAGATGAATGAAAATTCAGTGCAGAT
>VYZX01028811.1:154563-191331 GCA_013401335.1 Brachypteracias leptosomus | reverse complement strand
GGGTGATGACACTCTTGAAGACAGTGTGAAGTTTGGGCTATAACCTCACTATCTGGAGATGATCCAGAACTTATTTTCATCTCTGTGTTGGAGTAAACTTGTGGTCTGTCTCTAATTTATGCTGATTTTCTTTCTCCCAGTAGTGGGTAGAAAATAGTGGGTTTCACTATTAAGCAGTTGCCTACATATTTTGAGTGGAATTCTTGGATTGCAGTGCCCAGAGAAGTGATGCAAACCTGCATCCTGCATCATGTGTTTCTTGCTTTGAGAGAGAAGGCCTTTGTCTCTGTCCTTGATGGTGACAACTTTAAACAAAACTGCTGATGTGCCATGAGCTGTCATACCTACTAAGCATGAGGTGTAATTTGCTAAAGACTGCTTGCTCTCAGCTCAGATTTGGAGTCATCATTTCGGTTTGCCTTTTTAATTTATAAAGGGGAAAAAAAAATCTAAATGTAAGAGGATGGAATTTCTTTCTCTCAGTTGAATTGCTGTAAAAAAGAGTCTTTGGGGACAGGTACTAAAATCATCATGTAAGAGTAGCATTAACATGACCCTTTTAGAATATATGCGGTGAGATCAAGGGCCTCAGAGAGAACAAGGGAGGAGCTGCTTGAGCTTTATACTTGCTAGTTTTGAAATTTGAAGGCGGAGTAGGAGAGTGATTCAGTGCTTGTATGATGAAGAAGGCAATAACTGTGATCAGCCAATTCTTACAACCTGCGGGATATTGCTATAAGCTGCTTCAAGGTTTCTTTTACAAAGAGTTTCGTGTTGCCATCACTTCAGTTTCAAATTGAGAAGCTCTTTTCATGTAATGAAGCGCATCCTCAGTTGTCTGAGATAATGCAAAATGCTCATAGCTGGATTTTTAGCTGTCTAATCAATTGTGTCGTGGTGAGGAGGCTGAACTAGTTGGAACTGGAAAAGAGTTGCTGTTTCAGAAATGTGGTTGTGAACAATGCAATGTTCACATTGGCCTTGTCTGCAGTCCTTGAGCAGGGAACCTATGGTGAGGCTAGATGGGCTACAAGGACAAAGAGCTGCTTCCACTATTCCCTGGGACATAGTGATTTATTCTGTCACCACCAGATTTTCATCATGCCTAGTGAAGGCTGGCAGGGCAAGGCAATGCAAACTCAGGATTGGCAGTGTAGACAGAAGCAGTGCTTTCTCTTTGCTATTCTACTTCTCTGCCATGCACCTCTTATCTAATTTTTGCTTTCTTTTTTTTTGTCTTCTGAAAGCACATCAGACTCAGGAATAGCCCCAGTCACTGTAACTCATGTTCCACTCAGCCCTCAGCAATAGAAAGTCCTGGTGCTGCTTCTCCATATTAGAAGGACCACTGGATGGGGATTTCCCTCCTAAAATTCCTCTGCAGCCCTTAAGAAATAGGGGATATTCATGGTAGAAGAGAATTGCTTTTATGGAATACTTACTCTCCTTTCTGTAAAATTGTTAGAGGTGCAAAAGTATTTTTGATGGTGGTCATGGAAAGTATACTCAGGTAGAAGGTTCCAGACATGCTGCAGTGTGTCTCAGTTGTCACTCGCCTGGCCCTGCCACTTGCACGGTGCTTTAATGCCTATTACTCTCCAAACCAATCTATTCCAGTTAAACTAGCTCTGCTTGTATTACACAGGAAGGAAAATCTGAGCTCTGCTTTTCCATCCTCTGCTGATTCTGGAAGATTTTGTGTAGAGTGGGGCTCAGGTGAGAAAGCAGCCAGCTACTACCAGTGAAGGATGTAGTGGGGACGGGGCAGTTTTACAGCCTCCCTCCTCTGATGGCCTGAGCTGCTGGTGCCTTAATGACTTTCAGATGAGTGGTTTCCACCTCTCAGAGTATTGACCATGCCTGGGTTGTGAGATTAGTAGCAAAACGATCTCTGCTAACTCACCGAGCAGTTCACACCTCACTAGTGTTAAGTAAAGATCAGCATTTAATTAAACACTCTCTGTTTTGAATAAGTGGATATGCAAACACAGCTCTCTGGGAATCCTTATTTTGGGGTTCAGTGCACAACGCCTGGGGATATTAATGGATTAGTTACACATTTCTTTCTCCCTTGCTGCTTAGGGTGAAACTATAGCATGACATCAGTGACTAGTCAGGTCAGTGAAGAGTTGCTTAATTTACACATGAGTCGTTCCTCTGGAGCCTCTCCTTTATTTATTTCACACGATACGCTGCAGCTGTTCACATGAGGCTCCACTTGTGCTTGCTCCTGATGTGCTTTTTTCTACTTATCAGGCTTCTCTTCACTAAGTGAAAACGTGGTCCAGGAAAAGAATAAAATTTTCTTTAAGCTGCAGACAGATTTTACAGATGACTTCCAAACTGGCCATTTTTCAGACTTGTCTGCAAGCAGCACCACTCCAGAGCTATTCTGTGGTGGAAGAGAGTGTGGCTTTAAAAGGTTTTCTGAAACCTTTCATAACTGGTGTTACTTTAAATGAATCCTCTCCCTTGTGCTAGATGGGAGCAGAAAAGTCCAAGGCTACCTCTGTAACAAGGTGAAAAAGCTTTCTTAGCCTTGAATGAAATGATAGTGTGTGAACTGCACATATGCCCAGATGTCCATACCGGCAGAGTATTATATTCCCTTTCTCATCCCTACTTTTGAGCCTATTTTCTTAGCATTTAATACACCACAACAGCTAAAAAATAGTCATAGTTTTTAATGGGTGGTAGCCAACATTGCCTGATGACGAAGTTTTTAAAACGAACTTAAATGCTGCTAATAAATGATCAGATACCATTGTTGAATGCAGGAATTTAAAAAATCTGGGGCAGGAATGTGCAATACCAGTTGAAATTTCCTTGCAGTGGTATGTCTCAGAAAAATAAGCCTGAGTAATAATATGTTTTCTGGAAAAGGACTGGAATTCAGAGGATTTGCAGTAGGTTTTTGTTTCCTCACTGTCAACTGAGCAGTAGGACAGTTAAGCTGTGAGCGTGTGAGCTCTTGAAATATAAATCAGTGCAGTTCTGTTGGCTTCTAGCAATTAGCTTTGAGTCAGCTGATGATCCTTCTTTAAATACTTTCACTGGGGGGAAAAAATGGTCAGACCATTAACAAAGAATTTAAAATCATTGTGTTGTGGCTTATAGATGTCTTTCATGTTTCCAAAGAGTTTAAGAAGGTAAAACTAATTTCATGAGAAGAACCAGGAAAACCAGCACTAAGGTCTGTCCTCTTTCCAGCTACATTTGCCACAGAGCTGGTCAGAAACAATTCGTAATAAGGACTTAATTTTTCCTCATATTCTATCCTTTATGTTTTAATCAATTCTGTCGTGGCCAGCTTTTCTCAAAACTATCTGATATTTAAATTTAGTTGTTTTCATTCCCCAGAGGTGTACCTGGAATAAATACTGTCTGTATAGCTTTGTGATATGTTTTCCATTAATAAATAGGGTTTTTTGAGGAGGTGTAGCATCTTGTTTACAGGAATGCCATTTGACAGAGGAAGGAGCTGTCCAGATTTTCGTCAGATGTTACCAACATTGATGACAAACTCAACGTAACAGGAAAATAACTTCTTCTTGCAGACACTTTGACAGAGATTTGCACTGATTGATGAGGATTTTCTTAGTGGCCAAAAACTCAGGAGCAGTTATCTGAGTAGCTTTGTTCCATGAAGCGTATCAAGTCTCTGGGTATTGCTCAGTGTTGCTGATCTGCCCTCCTTAGCAGCCTGTGGCAGGGAGACTACATGCCTAGGCTAGTTAATGGTGTTCAAATTATATTTAAAAAAAAAAAGTGTCCAATGAAGGTTGAAAACACTGGATCAAGAAATGTTAATTCTAGTGTGTTTTGAGACTACTCACTTAGCTTTTTCAAAGGTGAGGTTATAAAAATTTAATTTTTTTTTTCTGCTTGGTCAACAGGCATGAAAACTGTAAGTTTTAACGCCTGTAAGTCAAACAAACTTTATGACTAATCATACAGAACAGCAGGTGCATCTTTTGGGTACCAAAGTGCTGGCTGAAGCTGTGTCCCTTGGTGGATTATTTAGCGTGGCCCACAGTGAAATATTATTGTTGCCTCTGTTGTGAAGTCTTGTTCAGCCTCGCTTGATGGAAATATAAAGAATTTTGTACTCTTTCCGTTCAGAGAGGTGTACTCTTTAACACAAACTATTGGATACTGACAGCAAGTGAAGCTCCCAGTTTCATTTCAGAAACTTTCTTTATGGATGCATTGTCCTTGCCTGCACTTTTTGCACCTCACAACTCCCCTCCCAAAAGTTGTGAATTCAGTCAATTATAGAATCATAGAATGGTTTGGGTCAGAAAGGACCTTAAGGATCCAACCCACCTGCCAAGGGCAGGGACACCTCCAGCTAGATCAGGTTGCTCAAAGCTGCATCCAGCCTGGCTTTGAACACTTCCAGGGCTGGGGCATGCACAGTGTCTCTGGGCAACCTATTTCAGTACCTCAACACCCTCATCATAAATAACTTCTTCCTTACAGCTACTCTAGACCTACCTTCTTTCAGTTTAAAGCTATTACCCCTTATCCTATCACTACAATCCCTTGTAAAAAGTCCCTTCCCCTTTCTTGTAGCTTCCTTTAGATACTGGAAAGCCACAATGAGGTCTTCCTGGAGTCGTCTCTTCTCCAGGCTGAACAGCACCAACTCTCTCAGCCTGTCTTTGTAGGAGAGGTGTTCCAGCCCTCTGATCGTCTGGTCCTCTGGACCCACTCTTAATAGGTCCATGTCCCTCTTCTACTGGGGGCTCCAGAGTTGGATGCAGTACTTCAGGTGGGGTATCACGAGAGTGGAGTAGAGGGGCAGAATCACCTCCCTTGACCTGCTGGCCACACTTCTTTTGATGCAGCCCAGGATACAGTTGGCTTTCTGGGCTGCTCTTGAACATTGTTGGCTCATGTTGAGCTTTTCATCAACCAGCACCCCCAAGTCTTTCTCCTTTGGACTTCTCTCAATCCACTCATTGCCCTGCCTGTATTTGTGCTTGGGATTACCCCAACCCAGATGCACACATCTCCCCTCCCAAGAGTTGTGAATTCATTCAATTATCAAGAGCTTCTATTTAGCTACAATGTCAATAATGTTCATTCTGTATTGATTTGTAATCAACAAACACAAAAGACTAAGGAGCAAAGAGAGTTAGGGGATGGTTTACTGATAGAGCAAATCAAGAGCCTGTCTGTGATTTCAGTTTGCAGAGTTTTTCAGCTTAAAGAAATTTCCAAAGCTGTTAAAACTAGAGAAGTATGTCTAGAAATATTCACTTCTGGACTGCTGTCATAATGGGCAGAGAGTGAATGAAAAGGAGTGAAGTGGAAGAAAATAAATTCCAGTACACTCCATAAAGCATCTCTGAGAGAAGAAACCAGAGAATTGTCTTGGTTGCTTTTGACTTTCTCATTAAATTTTGGACATAACTCCCTAAGCAAAAGGAATCATGGAATTATAGAATCATAGAATCATAGAATTGTCGGGGTTGGAAGGGACCTTAAATGTTACACAACAGAGAAATGTTGTGGTGGGGAAAAGGAAAAACATCTTTGTTGTAACCATTGCAGAGATACTAGAGTGTAAGCAACTTGAACCAGTATTTAACGTTGTTGGGATTTATCTTCCCTTTTTGTTTCATATGGTACCAATAAGCCACAGAGGAGGAGAGTGGCCATCGACCAAGCTTTATACATGTAAAGATGATGCTGTCACTGGACTTTGTCTGCCAGTCTCTCACCCAGAATCTGCTCAGATCTAGTTTTATTTCTGTTTTGATGTATGCTTACCCCAACCTGGCTGATTGAGCTCTACTTCTGTAGAGAGATTGCCATGAGTTGTGTGATCTTTTGCTTTGACCAGTCTTATGCTGTCTTCATGTGTACTTGAACTTGAGTCTAAAGGAGCACTTGGAGATGAAACCAATGTGCTGCCTTCACCCCCAGCCTCTGCAATCCATTTGAAGGCACATCCTGTTTAAATGGGCGGCTGCTGTAAGCAAGGGTGAACCAGTTAGCAGAATGCTGTGCCCTGAAGTAGCTCTTGATGTGGTATCCACGGAAATGCCAGTTTTTATACTAGGTAATAAACTGGCAATGAGTCAAGTTGTTGTGACTGGCCTTGGGGCAGTTATGTAAAGTTCTGGCTGTGAACTGACTTGACTTGATCAAAGGAAAAACATGCAAAGCTTGTTTATAATCTTTTTTTCCCCTCCTTTCTCTTCTAACTCCTTGCAATCATAGGGCACACAGCTGATTTTCAGTGCTGCTAAGGAACTGGGACACTTGTCAAAGTTGAAGGTATTGTTCTGCATGGCTTGTGTTAATGTCCATGTGTGTAAGCATGGAAATGTAGTAGCGTGTAGAAAGTCTTGTGCTTCCAGTGGTTTGTCGCTGAATGCAATTGTAGAGAAATGCATTTAAATGCATTAAATGTGCTTTCAAATGTATTCTGCTAACATTAGTATTGTTTGTTACATTTTAGTGTGGATTTAATCATGAAAGAAGTTTCTTCTGTAGAAAGAATGATCACTGTAGAAAGAGTGATCGGTTTGGTTTATCAATTTAGAAATGAAACAAGTAGAGTTCTCAATATCTGTCCAGTTCCTCTGTATTCCCATGTATAAAGGGGAATCCATTATGTGATCCTGATAATTAGATATCAGTCAGAAAGATGATTGTGCTAGCTATTGATAAATTAAATGAACTGTTACAAAAATAACTGCTGCTTATGGAAGAGAGCCTGTGTCTGTAAATTCCTTCTGCGTGGGCTCTCTTTACAGGCAAGCTGGCATTTAGCATGAGGGCTATGTTGATGTGTTTTGACAGTGCATGACGTGACAGTGCATGACATGAGCATTACTAAGTGCACACCACCTCATTGTAAGCCAATCAAGCATTAATTCACTGGTCACGACGGGAGTGATATGAAAATAGTGATGTCTGACAACGTTCAAATTGCACTATGTTGTGGTTTGACTTGTGCTACACAACAGGTATTGTGCAAGAGGAGGTCTAAATCTGAAGCATCACAGCACAAACTGTGCTGCAGGGAAGACAGAGCTGAACATGAACTCAGGGCAGGATCAGGGAAATCTTCCCACAGCAAAGGGCATTCTCCTCAGAGATTAGTGCAATTTCACAATGCATTCATCTCTTCCCATATATTTTTTTTTTTTGTCTTGTGCACTTATTACAGCTGCCTTTATACGACTATCTATTTACCTTGCCCAGCAGACATGTTTTACATACACATGTTTGACCACACAATTCATTTAAGGTAGTGCTTATTAGCAATTCTCATAAGTGATTTGGACATGCGGGTGGGTTATTAGATACACACACTTTTTCCCAGCTGCATTTTGAGGCTGTTACATAGCAGTTAACAGTGGCATAATATAAACCTTCAAGTGTGGTTTCCCAGGGGAATAGCTGTCACTTGTGATGGGGGATGGCCTGTGCACTCCCACAGCCAGCCTGTCCTCCCTGGTGACGTCGTGGCTTCCGAGGACTGCACTACCTCTGCTGCTTCCTGCATTTATGATGCTCTGTATTGCTTTCATGGGAGAAAAAAGGAGAGAAGAGATTTTTGTGGCCACCCCGAGAGAGTGGAAGCTGAACCACAGCCTCCAAATGTGATTCCCTTTCCCTGTGAGTATCCCCCTCGCCTTTCAAAATCAGTAGCAAGAGCCCAGCATTTGGAGGAAGAGAAGCCACCCCTGCCTTCTACACACACTCCTGGTGTCAGAGCAGGAAAGCTCTGAACTTACTCCTTTTCTCCTCCCAGGTCACAAGGACAAGTTTGTGCACAGACAACTGTGAGTTCCTGTGGCTCGCTTGCATTCTCAGGCATAGCCAATGACATCCACTGCTCTTTTTCTTTTTCCATATTTTTTCATCACTGGCATTTCTTAATATTTGCAAGGTGCCTTTTGCCATGAAAGAGTTAGAAGCGTTGCTGGTTTCCATTTGCCCTGGTCAGATGAAGGCCATCCCTCAGCAGCAGCATTTCTGGAGTTCAGTAACTCAACTTTGGTAACTCTGGACTGCATTTTTAGAAATGCATGTAATCATGCAAATCAGGCAAGCCCTGGTGTGTGCCCAAGTGTTATTTGCATATCCATATATAGGAGTACAGCAGCACAGGTACACAGGATTCTATATATGACAAAAGAGCTGTGCACAAGTGTGAAAGCACTCTGCCACCTGGATTCTGGAGACCTTTAGTTCAGACAGATGGTGTGAACTGACATTTAGTCCAAAAATTTCAAGAAGAGTAGAGGTGTTAACAAGAGTGTAAATTGTTTGGGTCTGTGTAAATATTGTGGATATTATGTTGTTTTCTTGCTTTTGCAGGCACATGCAAGCTAACAGGGAAGGCATGAGTAAATGGCTCTTCAGAGCCCCTATCCTGTGCATATTGCAGTTCCACCAAAAAGCCTGGAAAAAATGTGGGATGGATTTTAAGCTTTATTTGTCTCAAATAGAACAGAGGGAACAGAGCCCTTGTGAATCAGATAACTCAGCTGAAAACCGAGACTGACAGACCTGACAAGCACAGGCTCTCGTCCTGATGACAAATCAATTTCACAGTGTATTTTAAAATGCTCAGAAAACCAACCGTAAACCTGGCACCTTAGTGCCACATATCTGCCTCCCATTTATTATCAAACTCTTTCTGCTTGGTATCCTTAATAGCCAGCAGCCAGAGCAGGGAGCAGCAGCCTCCTCTCCTGTGCCCTGCCCTCAGGGTAACCAGCCGAGCTGTGCCCACAGAGGTTCTTCTGAGAGTACCTGTCCAGAATACAAGGATGAGCCTGAGAGACCAGAAATTCTTTTTTTTTTTGCTTCCTCTGCTTGAAGTTGCATAATTACTTGATGTAAATATCTGTGGCTGGCAATCTGGGAAGTGCCAAGGTAGCACTCCGTGCAGTCCTGTACAGGAACAGTGTGGAATTCGCAGAGGGCAGGTACACGGGGAATGACAGTCGTGGGCTCCTCTGTGTGTAGGTGCAAGCATTACCAGTCCAATCACTGGGTTATTTTTACATAAAATGCTGAAGTCAATGGCCCTGGAAAACCCTCTTTGGAAGCAGTGTCATGTTGCTCTGCATTGACAGCGTGGGCACTGGTGGGGTGACTGCTCAGAGTGGGGCTGAGTGAGCTCTTCAGGTGTTAAGGAGAAAAATGCTGACCTCTTGTTTTCTGCCACAGTGTGGGGAATCTGGCAGGCAGACCCAGAAGGTCATTTCAACAGACATGAAAGTCACTCTGCCTTGGGGATGCAACTACCCTGCCTAAATTGGCCTCTCCCATGAACATGGCCTTGGGCTCTGGCTGATTGTGCGCTTAATCTGACTGTCAGACAGAGAAAAGAATGTTTTACTCCCTGTGTACTGAAGTGTGAAGCCACATCACCTTCAATTGAATTACTTCGAGCTCAGGAAGAAGAGGGAGGAGAACTATTGCTCCCCTAAGGACAGCTTGTCACAACAGAGGATAGGTTGCTGCTTACAGAGTAGTGTGCTACTGCACATAGGTCCTCAGACCAGAACCTCCCGTGTCCAGGAAAGAGGCAAGTTGAGGCATGTCTCTAGCACTTAAGAAAGCACAGTGCAAACTTGTCTGAGGCACCTCTGATTTGAAAGACATCTTCTGTGCAGTTTAATGTAGCACTGTGCAAAGGTGCTAGCTAGATGTCTGTGAGAAGTGTGGCAAATTCCTAGCACTCTGCCTAGACTGCAGTGAGCCCCATCTCCACCAGGCAGGAGGTGGATTGTGGTGGATAATGAATGGGAACAGCACCAGGCAGTGTGAAAATCATCTGGCTGCAGGATAGCCAGCAGGTTTATCAGCGTGAAATGTACACATCGTAGTGATGCCACACACTGGGCATGCTTTACAATTTAGTAGATGTCTCCTGGAAAGTGTTTCTTATCAGAGACTATGGCATGTTTAAAGTAGGGATAAGCATCCTTTGCTTGATTTGCCTGCATCTTTCTCATGAATGCTTCAGCACCCAGGCAGCAGTCAGCTGGCCCAAACCTCCAGCAGCTCAAACAGTTAGAATTTGGGTTTATGCAAAGCTTTGACTTCCTAAAATATGCTGTTTTCCCCTGAGACCTAGACTGAGCATCAGAGAGGAAGAGCTTAGTGAAATACTGAAGGATGGCACATCCTTGTAGTCAGGCAGTAGCCTAACAGGGAAATGCTCCCACTGCAGGAAAAGGAATCCCTTCCCAAGGGATTCCTGGCTCTTTGCTGTTAGAGATGGTGGGTCTTAATGGGAACAACTTCTTCTTTTAGCAAAGATATTTTCTAGAACAAGTTACTTGTTTGTTTTTCATCCTCTACACCAATGATACAAAGAATTAGTGACCTTTGTAGATGGAAGAATTAAAAAAATCCACAAACAACATATAACAACTTTGCCCAATATCTGTTTGTCAGAATTCCTTGATTTAGGTGGTGCTTTGAGAGTTTTTCTGTGCCTGCCCTAGAATGACAAGGGTAGCAAACAGACTCCTGCTTGGGTTTAGTGAGACAAACTGTGATTTTAAGTTGTCACTTATCTCTGTCCATTTTCTTTCTTTATTTCTCAATTCTGTGCCTGCAAGAAACAGAGAAAGTGGATTTATTTTCAAGTTAAGCTGTAATAAATTACTCCATTAAGCATTCCTTAAACAGCTGAATTAATACTGTGGTCACATAGGCGCAGCATGAATCCTGAGAAAGTAATGGTACTGAGGACTCCTTTTTCTTTAGTTTCTGATAGCATATTGACATCAAATCTAATGGCTGCTTGCAGGATCATATGGTGAGAGAAGAAACTAGGAGTCTTACTCCAAAGCAGTGTGCTGTTTTGGATCTGGCACTGGATACGATCAAAGTAAGTGATTCCATTTCTGTCTCTGTCATTCTTTGCTCCATTTCCAAATACTGTTTCAGAGGATAGTGCCCATCCCAGTTCAGATGACAAGGGTCTGTCACTGCTGTTCCAGTGATAAAGGCACTAAGTGAGTGGTACTGCCATGTTTGTGCAAACCTGGGCAGACTCAGGTGACTGGCACGTGCTGGGAGCCAGCATATCTATATTTAAGTGCTTTGGAAGAGGAAAGCCATGAGCAGTTGGTATCAGCTGGTCCAAGAGCTGGATTTCCAGTACAGAAGCTGTTTTGTGAATTTTTCCAGCTCTTTCCCATCAGCAGACACAGCTCATAAATGTTCATTGCTGGTTGCAATTCTTTCTCAGTATTTTTCCTGTTTCTTTTTATTTTTAGCAATATTTCCATGCTGGTGGGAATGGTCTGAAGAAAACCTTCCTGGAGAAGAGTCCAGACCTGCAGTCACTTCGATATGCTCTTTCTCTCTACACTCAAACCACAGACACACTCATCAAAACCTTTGTCCAGACTCAGACAGCTCAGGGTAAGACTCTTTTATGTGGTTGGCAAGGTTGAATGGAGCTATCTGCTCTGTTCGTAATTGCTCTGTCTTGTACTGCTGGTTCTTAGAGGGCTTTTGGCAGTAATGTTTCTGGAAACGTGACAGTTCAGAGCTCTTGAGTCTGGGAAGGAGAGGAGGGGGTTATTTCCCACTCAACAACTCCATTTTGAGAGAACAGAACTCTGTGAAACATAAGGCCTGGGGTGTTTGTGGTCTTTTTTTCTGCAATTTTCACTTAACAGTCACGTTTCATGAATTAATGTGGGTGGGTGACTTCGGTGAAATTTGAAGTTACTGTACTGAGACTTACATGGTGGTGTAAGAGACCATTTCATCAAGACGCCACCACAGAAACTAGTTGGTGCTTGTCTCACAGGGCAGCTGCCAGCAGCCCATGTAGTCCTGACTAAGGCTGATTGACAGCAATGTGATGAGTCCTGGAGATACACACCACCTGTAAAGGGAAAAGTCTCTTAGGAGAGCAATAAAAGCACTGTTTTGTCTGCAGCCAGTACAGGACATGTGCAACCTAGATGATTACAAATCATCACAATATATTAGTAAGCTGCTGGCATGGGTCACTGGAATTCTTTGGTAGCTTTCTGGAAAGGCACAATAGTGGTGGTATTTTGTTGATTTCGAAGGGGTAAACAGGTAATTGTCTCTGTCTTTGATGGCTTTCATGTAAACATCTTCAGACTGATGTACAGAATAATTTGGTCTCTAGTCATGGACCTTCACTGGATGACTACGAATCTCACTACACTGAGGAAGAGAGAACAGATGCTACTAGAGGTTAGGTCAAAACTGAAACTGATGTTTTAAGTTTTCAAGCTGTTTAAATACAAGCCTTGGCATTGGCTATTACATCTCAAGAGCCAAAGTCATACAACTCCATGGGGAATGTCTTTCTGCGGCTTTTTTGCTTGGGGTCCTTTTTCCTTTTATCCTTCCGAGCCTGTGAGAGCTGGCAACCCCACAGACTGCACTAACCCTGTCAGTGTACCATCACAAATGGAGAGGAAAGCGCTCCCTAGCCAACATATTTCCCTCGTGTGCAAATGAGACTGTTTGATACTGGCATTCCCCAGCAGTGGAGAAAGTACTGAGAGTTCTTGAGCAAAGCAAGGTTTGTTTTTAAAGTGAAAAGTTGAGTGTTGTTTGAAGGGAATGAATCATCCCTGCCTTCAGCAGCATGATATATTCTTGCTTAGATTGAAACCTACTGCATTCAAACACAGAAGTTAACTAAAGAGTACCTGCACTTGAGAGAATGGTCCTATAACAGTGTCCCAGCAGAGCAACGATGACATCCAGTGGCCAGACAGGCCAAAGACTGCTCCATCCACAAGGGACTCCAGGAACTTAGCTGTTGCCATTAGAGTTACACAAAACGCTTTTTAATGGGGAATGTGTGTGCACAGTGTGTTCTCAGTCTTTGCTGTTCTATGGCAGATGTTTCCCATTGTATATCCAGACCATGAAATGAAGCTAGTTTTTATGTGGATCCCATTATGTTGTGATGAGACAAGGATGTGTGCAGCATTGCTGTTCTACACTCCATGCTACAGTCAAGAGTCTTTAAAGTTAGAACAAGAAGATGCTCCATTGAAGTGCTCCCTTGCGAAGTGGCAAATTCAAAGCTGATATAAGGAAGTAGTTTCATTCAACGCATGATTTGACTATAAAAGTCCACTGAAGGCAAGCAGTTAGTGGATGCACAAAGATAACTGAACATAATCTGGGAGCATCAGGAATATACAGGATTGTGACAGAAGTTTGGGGCAGAAAGGTACTTTTTTTTTTTTTTAAAAGAAGCATAGAAAGAATGAAGAAGATGCCCTCTTTAGAAGGTTGTTGGTTGTGTCTCATAGCTGACTGATGACATTTCTATGTGACTCATCTGAGCCACTTTAGGAGAGAGGTACTGGTCATGGTAGGCTACTGAGCTGGTCCAAATCATCTTCCGCATTAGTAGGGATGAGAGTTTTGGATCTGTTTGAGGAACAAAGGACTTGAGTTACACCACCTCATATCTATTAAAATCAATGATGGAATAAGTCTTAGAAGGACATGACTTGATCCTGAGATTTGGGCTAGAAAAGGACATTGTTACATACCTTATTAGTAATCCCAATTACTAACTGGTTGATGTGGAGATCTGTGCATGCGTTGGAGGGACAGAAGGGACAGCACTAGTATTTACAGCTGACATCTGTTTACCAGAGATTTCTGACTGATGTTTCCCATTGCATAAGCCAAGCTTCCCACAGGCCTCTGGGGGCAAATGGCTGCTCACAGAATTATTGAGATGCTGGCTGTTTGCCTCTCTTACTTCACTGCTCAGTGGTTGCACCTTCCAGTTTCTGAGTTATTGCCCTCATTTTCTTACAGAGCAGGCTTCCATAGCACTGTGCTGTTACATATTTGCTCTGCCAAGTTGGATCAGGGCTTGCAGTTCAGTTACACCAGCACAAATTCTGTTCTTAACTCAGACAATCCCCTTCTCACAGACAACCTTGCTCTCCAAAGCCGGTGTTGGTGTAGAAGACCTAAGAGGATATTTTGTCTCTTAAGATCTAGAATATTTGTCTTGTATTTGTTTAAGTGACACCGCTAATTGGATTGTAATTCATACTCTTCTCTCTTTATCCTGCTTGCTTCTTGCCTTTTGAATTCATGTCTCAGTGCATGATGGGAAAGGTATTAGGTTTACCGCTAATGAGGACGTTCTTCCTGATAAGGGTATGTTCAAGACTAACGTTGTTACCATAACAACATTAGCCAACTGCCTTGCTTTTGAAGTCATCTTGCCCATGCTCAGAATCCTTTCCCAGAGACCCGTTCCCTGTAGCTCCCTGTAGAAGTGAACTTTCACCGAATGCTTGCATCCCACAGGCAGAGCTGCAGGTTGTGTGGTTTAGAAGCCTGTATCTTGCCTGAGAGCCTGTCCTCAAGCTTTGGATTTATTCACAGGATATGAAAGCTGTCTTGAAAGTGGACTGGGTTTTTTTGAGAGCTGCTACGGGCTTGTTCCCCTACCGTTTACCATGGGCTGTGTATTGCTGTTTCAAGCCCCAGAGTTGCATGTGTATGATCTGCTGAGATGGGCTACTGTAATACATGGTCATGTCTGATGTGCAGTCAAGGTTATGGCTGAGCTTGAACTGTCTGGCTTGAAAAGGGGTAGCTAAAAGTCTGGGTACTAAGGAGAGCCCTAAAAAATTGAGTTTTGTTATGTTTCTTTATTGCGGTCCAAAGTCTTTCTGTTATCTTAGGTGAAAAATGCATCTGTAATCCATTGCACAAGCTTGGTTTTGCAGTTTCACCTTCCAGTATCGCAATGCCAATGAGACTTTCATGTCAAGGTTTAAATCTGCTTGTCACTAAATGTGCAAGCATGTGTATGCACACAGTGGTACGTGCTCAGAATATTTTTCGCTGCCATCTACAAAGTGGGTTTTTTTGTCTCTGAACATTTCTGTTAATAGGACAATATTTTCATATGAAAAGACAAGAATAAAAGTAGAAAAAAAAAATCTAAATTTTTACTCCTTCAAAGGTAATGGGATGATTCTACTGTCTTTCCCTTGAAACTCAGTGTCTATTTTATAACCTATTAATTACACTAAAGATCAGTAAAATGAAGACCTGAGTGTTTGGCCACTGATGTATCTGCAGATGTGGCCTGTTGTTATACACTGCTGGAAATCTTGCCTGTTCCCATCAAAAATGCTGACAATTGAAGGAACAGATGCACACCATCAGATGGATCAGGTCAATAATCAAGCCTACCAATTTTAAACCCCTTATATACAAATAAAAAGGAACACTGCCCTTATAAGCAGGGAGAAAACAGTACATTCAACATCATGTACAAATGTCACAGCCTAGAGGCTGTTTATTGTACTCAGGTCAAGAATGAGAATCTACCCTGAGATAATAATTTGAGGTTCTGTTATGTTTGCTCAAATACTTTTATATTAATGTGACTTTCGCTGCCTACAGTTCTGTGCCATGTAATTCTCTTCAGAGAATTGCACAGATTAGCTCTCAACCTCTTGGTTTTTAAATGAGTGTTTTTGCTGCCTGCAGACTCTTCTTGTGAAAGTTGATGTGTTAGATCTATCTAATCAAAATGTTTGCTTAATGATATCCTTCAAACTCCTTATCTTGAATTTCAGACACACCAATTCTTTCACTTAGTAATGTGTCTTAGCCTCAAAATCGACAAAATAACACTGCTGTTTGTAGGTACTTGATTGTTCTGTAGGTATCCCAATTACAACAGCATGGCTAATTGTCAGCCTGAGGTCAGACAGTTATCAAAGATAAAGTAAAATCAATCTCCCTATCTTATCAAAATCTTTTCATTTTGCAGAGCAGTCTTCTGTAATTTACATGACATCCTGACTTTTGTACCCAGAAAAATGTCATTTACACATATTGCATGGTAATTATGATTAAAAGTTGAAAACAGCAGGATACACGAATTGTAAGGTTCATGACATTCTTCTCCCTGTGTTACAACATATTATCTCTCCCTCTGTGAAGCTACATCTTGTTTTCTCCCTGGCTAATTGAAGAAGGGAGAGAAGTATGCAAGTTGTGAGTGCTTCTATCTCATCGTTTTTGGTGCACAACAGTGAAGATGATCTCACTATCCTCCATGGGGAAGCAGATAGGCAATCATGATGACAACTTTTATCTGGTGTACAACACAAGAAAAGGTTCTTGGAGGGTGAGACTGCACTATGGCTCTGTGCAAATCACTAACATCTATCTTTTTTCCCCTAAACTTTCTCTCGGGTGTGTTTGGGTTTTTTTGCTTTGTTTTTTTATTTGTATTCCCTCCTTCCCTGAGTGAACAGGAATGCCGATGCCCACCACTGGAATGCCTGCATGTGCACACAATAGCTTGGCAGGAAAAATCCTTGATCTCTATGAGGGTCCATTGTCAAGCTCTAGGTCTTCTAAATTCTTTTAAGATTCTTACTAGTATTCTCAACAGGATGTGATCTTAATGGTGGAGTGAAAAAACCATCAGTGTTTATGCGTGTTGGGCATGCAAGCGTGATGTTATCTTGCATTAGCGTTACATTATCAGTGCTGACTGAAAAGCTGGCTGTGGAAGGTGTTCTGTGAAAACGCTCCATTGTCTTGCTGAGGCCATAAACCAAGGATGGATGCCAATAAATAATAATCCATGTGTGTGTGGGGGGGTGTCAATTTTCTCCCAACAGGCTCTGGTGTGGATGATCCTGTGGGTGAAGTGTCCATACAGATCGACCTGTATACCCACCCGGGAACTGGTGAACACAAGGTCACGGTGAAAGGTATGGCGAAGCATGTGTTACTGCTCAGGCTTTGTGACTGTGTCGAGGAAAATCTCCAGTTGGCAGTCATTATATTTCTGTCTTAGCTCATGGGATGTGAATCCAGAATTGTTTTCTCTGTTTCACATCAGGAACATGTAGTGAAACAGCAAACGAGCTTGTCCAGCCAGTGACATGGCAACGTTCAGTCCTGTTGTTTATTGGCAATGATACATGAAGCAAACAAAAATCAGATGATGGCTCTCAGCAGGCGACACAGTTTATCCTGTGCTGCAGAGAGCAGGGCAGCAGGACAGGATGATGTTGTGAAACTGCTCGGTGTAAACCAAGAGATCACGGAGCCAGTAAGAGTTCCAAGCCTCCTCTCCCCCATCCTGAAGGCTGCTCTGGTCCCTGAAGAGCTGCTTTGAAAATAACCAAAGCAATGATTCATCCCAGGCTTCCTCTTCCCCCTTCGTCTCCTTTGCTTGAATACAACATACTTAACTTCTTTAATTTCCTCTGAAGATTTATATAAACAGCTCTCCAGGCCTCTCTTCTGGCTAAATCTACACTGTGCTGCAAAAACTGATTTTCAGAGCCATTTCCTGTGCTTCAGTCTGTTCCCCACAGTGACCTGAGAGAGAATGAGGATTAAAGAGCTAATAATTCTGGCTTCTGGAACCAACCACAGCTCATGGGCTTTATTTGGCCTACCTGCAGTCTCATTTTCCTTCTCAACAGAGACCTTAATATCAGCCCCTTAAATGCCCCTTTTTTCCTCCATTCCACATGTAATGGAGACATAAACACTGAACTGGCAGGGCAGCCTGCCTGGAGCTGCAGGAATGCCTGGGTTTTTCACCTAGTTTCTTGACTATGCGTATGGCAAAATCTAAGTGCTGTCCCAAGCATTTAATTCCCTTCACAGAACTTAAAACTAGAGCAAAAAAGCACATATTTATGTTACAAAAGAGTCCTGCCCATGTGTGTCGGGACACTGGCGTGTTCTGAGTTGGACTTTGTCCTCTGAAACAAGAAATCGAAAGCAGAGCGGAGCAGAAGGGTGTCCAGAGCAATGGGAACAAGTGAATATTTACTGTAAAACAGGTTGTGACTCTCTTTTCCAGTTGTGGCAGCCAACGACCTTAAGTGGCAAACATCTGGCATGTTCCGTCCGTTTGTTGAAATCACCATGATCGGGCCCCATCAGAGTGACAAGAAGAGGAAGTTCACAACCAAGTCAAAGAGCAACAACTGGGCTCCCAAGTACAATGAAACCTTTCACTTGTAAGTGTGAAAAGCAGCCTGGGGATCTGACGTGGCTGGTGCAGATGCAGAGGACAGACAGGGCCGTCCAGAGACGCGGCCCCAAAGAGTGCACGAACCAGCAGCTTGGCCCAGTTTTCGGTGTCTTGGCAGGAAAAGCTGGATTATGGGAGTTTTTTGCTGTGGGTGGGAAGCTGAGGTCTGTTCTACACCAGCAGTGTCTTTTGGCTACCTTCTGAAACATGTTGTGTGTCCTATGAAAGTATTTTAGTACACTCCGTTGTTTTAATGAACTTTGTGTCTGTTATTGGCAGAGTTGAGGCTAAAAGCTCATAACATATTTTTAGTTCTTTTAATCTTAGGAGGTTTTTTCCCATCTTGACCTGTGGGACATGCTTTGTGAACTTGTTTCCAAGGATATAACCCTTGGAACTGGTAGTAAGTTGTGCTGCTGAAATGGCAGTCTTTCAGTCTTTCTCAGCACTGAGTATTGATCTCTTCCTATTCGGCTTTCATTATTACAAAGGCATCTTCCTTCTTGGAAAGCTCAACAAAAGGAGCTACAGACCAGTGCTCACCCAGTTGTACTTTAAGAATGAGAGAAGAAGAGGCAACCAGCAAAAGGCTGTAAACATCCTGGGGGAGAGGGACTGTGCATATCATTTTTCTTTGATGCAAGGAAAGGCAGGCTTCCTCTAAGAGAAGAGATTTTGTCCCTTTTTATTTATTTTTATTAGTATTATTCTAATGTTAGAAATATTGGAAAGGTGGAAGATATATTTTTATTAAATTTTGCTTTAATGGGAGGCTCTGAATCTTTAACGAAGACATCATCTAATTAAAACACTAATTACTGAAATGAAGCAGCCCTTAACAGAAGCTGAAATGTCTAAAGTCATGAGTTGAAAATCTATTAGCATGGCTTTAGTGTTCTCTGCTCCTCTCATTTCACAGTTTAACACACACATACACATGCAAGGGCAGCTTGATAAGGGTTGTTAATTTTTTTTCTTTGCAAGTAGCCAGGTTGTCTTTTTCAGCTGTAGATCAGCAAAAACGACCATATGCCATAGGTTTCACTTCTCCCTCTCTGGCCAGAGTTTTCTGTGGGGAGGATTTTTCTGTGGCTTATCAAAGCACCCTGGTCAGCTGCTGATACCTTTATTCTGTGGAGAAATTTATGTATTCTGAGAAGCTGTAACTAAACTTGTGTGTGTTTTTCAGCATATTGGGGAATGAGGACGGCCCCGATGCCTACGAGCTCCAAGTCTGTGTGAAGGATTACTGCTTTGCTCGGGAGGACCGAGTACTGGGGATAGCAGTGATGCAGCTCAGAGACATAGCAGACAAAGGAAGCTGTGCTTGCTGGTGCCCCCTTGGGCGCAGGATTCACATGGATGAGACTGGACTTACAGTCCTGAGGATTCTCTCTCAAAGAACCAATGATGAAGTTGCCAGAGAATTTGTGAAGTTGAAATCTGAGTCCCGCTCCACGGAGGAAGGCACCTGAGCTGAGCTGTGTAATGTTCCCTTTTCTCTTCTGCCTTGTGCCAATATGTGCAAGTGTTCAACAATTCTCTTTTATTAATTACAAAAAGGTTTTTTTTCATGTTGTCTTTGTCAGCTCCAATAGCGCACGTGTGCTGTACAGGAAACAAATCCATCAATCTGATGTGAATTATTTATTTTTTAGTAGCTGGGTAAGACACTATAGAGAATGAGACAATCTCTTCTTATTTAAAATGCAAATTTTGCTTTGTGTATATAAATTATTTTATATTGGAGGCTGGGTATGCTGGGTTTTGTTGTTATGCAGCACTGTGATTTTATCCTCTGAAGCTGGCAGACATTAAAGAGGTTCTACGTAATCACACTATGATACAAACATGTAATTGTGTAGAAACTGGGAGAAGAATAATGATTTGGGGTTTTGGCAAAGCACAGTCATCTCTCATTGAATTTGTGTACTGTGGAGCTTCCAGGGGATATTCAGCACAGATTATACCAATGTCCCGATGTGATACGCAGACACCTCAATGTCTGCTTAAAAAAGTAGTTGCAAACTGCTCTGTAGATGCACACCGAATGAATGTATGACCATGGATGTGCTGCTGTGAGCATGGGCAAGAGCAGTGGGACAAGCGCAGAGGGGCCTAAGATCTCATAGCCAAAAGCTGCAGAGGCAACAGTCCAGGAGCAGGCTGCAGCTGCCCTGCTGTTGTAATTAGGTGGTGTGTCTCAGAGCATATAAATCCCCACATGCTGCTGGGAGTCCTGCACCACCACAGGGGTGCTGTAAGCTGCTGAACTCTGCCAGTCACACTTTGTCTACCGTGACCAACACGGTAAGGAAGGGAACAACATGAGCGCCATGACAAATAACATGGCTGCTGTCTACTTTTTCCACTTCAATATCCTTTTGTTAGGTTTTTTGACATAGGATTGGATAATTTAATACTTGCAGGCTTTCTGTAGCATTTTGTTACCCTGGAGTAGCTGAGACCATTCCTCACTATGAACCCAGAAATGTTGGCTCGCCTGGGAGAGAGAACACTTCTCCCCCTCCGCAAGCACTCAGCCTGGAGTGCTGGTCAAGGGGCAGCAGGTCCATTCGCTTCTGATCTTGAAGTAGCTGTTGGCTGTGCTGCAGTTGATCCATGCTGATTGTCATTGTCTGTGATTTAACAATACCATTGAAAATATTTTTGCACTGTCTTAAAGAAGCATCCTGGTTTTGTTTTTTTGCAAAACAAAACACTGTCCTGAGCAAAGCGATTGCAGGGAGGTCAGAATTTCTGACTGAAAATTCATAAGCAGGAAGGTCTGGAGTAGTAATTGCTCCTGAGGTATGTTTCTTTATTGTTTTGGGGATATTTTAGCTATTTCCAGCTGCTCTTGTGCTCTGGAAAGTGCAGCTGGAACAAGCCAGTCCTTGCCCATAAAGTACTGTAATACTGTCAATAAATTCAAGGACGGCATATTGAATGACTTTTTTTTTCTATTTTCTCTGACACTTTTACAGCTGTATGATACAACTCCTATATTTCATGAGCTTGCTTGTAGAGTTCTGAGACGGCACATCTGCTTTGTTCTTGTGCATGGTGTATTAGAATAATGCTTGTCAAAACTCCATGCTATTTGTCATGATTTTGAATCATTGTACGTGCCATTGTTATGAGAACTGTTAGTACAGTCTTTAATAAACTTTTAGCAGCATTTGGAGTCGTCTGTTGAAGTGTAATTGTCATTGGGTTTGCTAAATCACAGGGTGGAATCTCCACTGTATCTTTCCAAATTACTCCCATTTAGCATGTAGATATTTCTTTGGTGCTGCAGATGCCCAGCCGGGGGTATGAGTCACAAAATCCTCTCTCCTCCACGGTGCCTCTGACTTTGACATCTTTCCTTGAAGTTCTTGGCTTCTGATAACACAGTGAGACATCAGAGGAAAGCACAGAGAATAACTTCCTTTTTTTTTTCTGCTATCTGGCCTTTAAGTCATTTCTTTTGTACTCAGGTAGCCTCCTGAAAGTGCAGAATGAAAAGACTCAGACAGGCAGTAGGACACTTTACAGGTAACATGTGAAGAAAAGTAGTTATGCACCAAACTTAATTCATAGTTTTCAGTTGTATATGAGCATTAATACTTACTAGAGGGTATTGACAAGAGATGAGAGAATAAACCTCCTCAATGTCAGGTAAACTACACCCCCTCTCGTTTTGGGGGGATGCTGCCAGCTTCCAGCAGATGAGACTCATATTTCGTGATAACACAGGTCTCTATATTTTTGTGATAAGAGATGCCATTTTTTCCTTAGGTAACACATGCTCAGCAATGGGAGTAACTCAGCTAACTCACAGTTCAGCTTGCAGCTGTATTTCTGTTTCTGGCTTTATCATGGGGAACTTACTGAGTTTAGTGGTGTATCCCATGTGAAGCACAGCTTTAAAGCCCCACTTGAGTATCAAGGTAGGTGGTATGCAGGTTTCTGAGTCATCAGTGTGCTCTCTTGTCACTTCAGTGAACACTGCAGTGGAGAGAAACCAATAAAGAGCTATTCAAAGGAAAAATGCTGTCTGTGTCCACGGGGAAGAGGCCTGGGCAGGGCAAGAGGTCTGGCTGTTATTAACAGAGCCAGGAATCCAAGACTCCTGAATATATTGCTTATCCACCAGTCTACTGCTTCTCCTGCAAAACAAGTTTATGAACTTTTTAATCAGTACAATCAGTTTCCATAACCATTGCTTTGTAACATGTTTGTCTAAAACCAACTGCCCATCTTGCCTCATTTCTGAGGTTTGCACGCATTGTGACACTTTCAAATTTTCTTNTGCACTTTCCCTTGTTATATTTCATTAAATTTTTCCCCGCCCAACTCTCCAGCCTGTCCAGGTCTCGCTGGATGGCAGCACAGCTCTCTGGTGTGTCAGCCACTCCTCCCAGCTTGGTGTCGTCTATCTGAAAATTCTTGCAGACTTAAGCTACAAACACTGTGGCAACAATACTGTGTTGTGCACATGCTACTTCTCACTCTGAGCGCTCCTCAGAATGACAGCTGGATATCAGATATATACACTGTGTGTATCAGAAATATGTGCATATATCATAGAATCATAGAAAGTTGTGGACCTTTAAATGTCATCTAGTCCAATCCCCTGCAGTGAGCAGGGACATCTTCAGGTTGCTCAGAACCCCATCCAACCTGACATTGGGTGTTTCCAAGGATGGAAACCACCTCTCTGGGTAGCCTGTGCTAGTGTTTCACCACTCTCATGGAAAAGAATTTCTTCCTTATATCTAGTCTAAATCTACCCTCTTTTAGTTTAAAACCATCACCCTTTGTCCTGTCACAACAGTTCCTATTAAAAAGTCCATCCTCCTCTTTCTTATAGACCTCAAGAAATCATATATAATAACAAATACATTAAACTAACAAATAGAATACATATATATACATGCTGGTGTACCTGGGGTGGAAGTGGGTATCCTGAGTTGGAAAAGGCTGTTCCAAGAATAACGTGGCAAAGGTGGCAAGCAGCAGAGGGTGGTAAGTTGCCTGCTGTCCCATCCAGGAGTCATCTGTGAGTGGAGTGACACCCAAGGTGGGAGGTGAGAGGTAAGCTGGATTCTGGCAGGTGAATTCTGTGATGGTTTGACTGCTCTTGCCCAGGGGTTTTGTGCGGGATCTGTGAGAGGAGCAGGGTGGTTTCAGACCAAGAGTCTTGTGCAAATCTTGCCTCCAAGAGTGGTTTCAAGCAGCTGTCCAGAGAAGAGAATGAACAAAGTAAACTAGTGATGCTTCCTTCTGCTGTGCTTCATGCTGCTGATAGTTTAACTTGGGGGATGTTCCTGACTCTATAATTTCTCTTTAGGAAGTCCTAAGCTATCCTTCTCCTGTCCCTGCTTGAGCCCCTGAAAAGAAGTTCCATGACTTCACAAGGTGTAGCATGAAGACCTATCTTTTGTTTTGAACCTGGTTCCAACTAATTGATTTTGATATCTTCCATTTTTTTGTTCAGAAAGGTGCTAAAGTGCTGGTCCTATCCATTCTTTCCTGAGCAATGGAGATACTGTAGATGTCTATCATATCCCCCTTCTAGTCATTGCTTTTCGAGACTGCCATGTCCCAGTTTGTTAAGTTACCCAAATCTTTGATAATCTTTGCCCTTCTTTGAATCATTTCCCTTTATGTGGATCATTTCTGACCTGTGAGTACCAGGAATATGAGGATCAGAACAGCACCATGTTCAAAACTTGGACCAGCTTCCAGGTGCAAGCCTTTTGAAGGTAGCAGTTTGCTCCTAATCTTAAGAGGAATTGTCAGTAGCCAGGTGGCCAGTGGAAGATGCTGGGAGGGAAGGAGGGAGGAGATGTGCCACCAGATCTCCTAGGAGAGACCTTTTCTAGGAATCCAAAAAGGAAAGTTCAAGACGTTGCTGCAACTTGAGAAGTCAGCATTAACCACAGCAAACCTGGGAGAGAAGCCACCCTGCTGAGATTTGGTGGGATGGTAGAGAGCTGTTAACAGTCCTTTTATTCCTAGCTTTTATTTGAAAAGATGAAATAATTTTCTAAGAATAAAGAGAAAGAAATCAAGCCTGGCTTTTGGATTTAACAGATTTTTTGATCTTTGGGAAATCCACTTCTAAAGAGGTGGCCTCCTCAGACCTGTGACACCTTCAGAAAAAGGAGTTGGGGGAGTGAGATAGCAGGGCTTGAATGGTTGACACGTGCTTGTGAACAAGTGGTGGCGATAAAAGGACCATACAGGGAAAGGACTTTGTGTTTCTGGGTGTGTGGTGGGAGAGCAGAGATCCAAGGGCAGAAGTGGGGAGGGTGGTTTATCAGCCTTCCTGGAAGGGGTTAGCAAATTGATGGATGGAGACAAGAAGGCGAGCGGGAGAATGGGGAGAGTCTGGGGAGTGGCTAGGACAGACTGAGAAAGCAACTGGTGTTTCTGCCATGGGATACAATTTCCCTGTTTCTGGGCAGCAGCAGGGAGGGAAGAGGCAGCAGAAGAGGTCAGGTTGCTGGTGAGATTTTATCCAGACACATCATCTTCCTCCTTTTCTGTTCTTATGCTCTCATTTCCTCCCTTCTAGAGAAAGCTCTGGACATAGGCCTGTGAACATATACAATACAGCTGACAAGGCTGGCAGCATTCCCTAGTGTCTGATGGGACATACACTGGGTCTGAGCCCTTCCTGGAGGTTGTGGTGTAACCTCCCAAACTCCTCTTTTAAACCAGGAGTGCAGACACTGGAGTATCTTTTTCAGGACCTCAGTTCTCTTATACCTAAAACTTCTCAGTTGGTGCCTATGATTTATGGCCAATCTAGAAGTGCTTGTTCTTGCATCATGTTGTTGTTTATCATGATGAAATCTTTTTAGCAGCACTTGATGCTTGGATAACATTGCCTTCTCCACTAAATTTTGTTCTGCTAAACCAGACAAGACCTAGGTTTCTGCTCATAAGCAGTGCTCTCCATTTACAGTCATATATGCATAGTTTCTTTGCATCTGCTCTAATGTACCGTCTTTCCAGCATCACCTTTCCTCAGCTTCTGATTATCAGTCTGCCTTTGTGGGCTTCTACTGTTTCTCATCCCATTTCCTTCATGTCACCTCATAGTCCTTTCACTAACCCAAAACTCCCCCAGTTTCACCAAGAGTACCCATCTGACATATGCAATGGGTTTTTTTGAGCCCAGCTCAAGCCAGAGTTGTCCCTAGAATTATTTTTTACCAGCCACAACCCGTGGTAAGATTCATCTGATTCCTGAATGACTCTGAATGCCTCTTACCATCTTGCATTTAGCTCTGTAAGTGGCCACTGCTCCCAAGTCATCTCAGAAACAATGGAGCCAGCTTACAGAAATGTACACCTTTGACAGGTTAGACCTGGGAAACCATTTAGCAGAGCCAGGGTCAAGTTGGTCCTGCACATTCTAGCTTGGTCAAACACACATTGCCTGTTGTCTCACTTTCTATCCTTCCATCTATTATTCTTTCCTTTCAGATTTCTTCTAAAGTTGTTCAGGTCAGCCTAACAAGTTGGAAGTCACTTGGATATGCTATATATTTTGCATGTTATTCTCCAGTCATATAACTTCCAACTTCACAGATGGATAGACCCTTGATGCCAGGCACAGTTCCATACTTCAGTGCTGTCAGAAGTATAGCATGAAAGTGATCCTTCCTTGGAGATCAGAGGAGTTAGAGTCCTCTGAACTTTAGTGACCATAGTGCACTACTTTTTGTTTCTTTGTTTTCTGTTTCAGGCTGCTTCTTTCTCTGTGGTGGTCCCTCTGAGGACAAGTCTTCTTTTGTGGTATTTTTTCATCTGTCTGTCCTTGACCACATTCTTTCTGAAAAAGAACATATGAGAGAAGGGAACCCTGAGTCCCTTTGAAGCCTGTCTCTTAGCCCCATGACCCATGACCACAAAACAGACTTTGGACTCAGCAGAGTCCCCAGGAACACCTGCTCTTTCCCCTTTCAGATCAGAATGCCAGAGAAATCCTCCAGCATTATATCAACAACCTGAAAATCTCAAGAAACCATGAGGAGCTATGAGGAGAGAACAAGCTAGAACTGCAGTTCTGCAACCACCTTAACCAGTTCTTCACTCCTAAATATGCAAGTCAGATACAGGCAGGAGAGCAGGCAGGTGAACTGTGCCTCTCTAATCCCAGAACCCAGTGACATCTGTCTGATCTGGAGACCTCCATACCTGCAATCCTGATTAACACTGAGCAGAAGCAAGATCATGAGATACTTGATCTGATTTCTTAGAACCTTTTGTGCATTGGAAATACACTGAAAATTAGACCAGTTACACATTGGGAAAGAAAAGTGATCATTTCTGGCAGTCTGCAGGTGACAAATGGAAGTCTGGAAGTGTAGCATTGGTTGTTTCAGTATAACACTATGTGATAAAATAAACATATTGAAAGTTCAAGAAATATCAGATAAGATTCAGAATACTTGGAGATTAAAGCTTTTATTCAGAGATATTCATCTCACCCTCCAAGCAGGCCTGCAGTGCTTGTCACAAACCATGTCAAAGTCTTCTTCTAGTCCAGTAATGATCTACTTTGAGACCAAAGCACTAGCTTCAGGTTCTGCCATGACAAAGTACGTAGCTCTCTGTGCTCTCTGTGCCTCAAAGAACCTTTGTATTTTCTCTATTCCTCTGGTAAGATTAATGCAGATGAGCTTTAACCAGTTCTTATTGTTCTTTACTTGATTTTCAATACATATGGAGATTTTTTTTTATTATTATTATTTTTTTCAGAAATAAAAACCTTTTTATTTATCCTGGCATTTATATAGCAAATAAATACTCACTGGTCAGTAGGGCTTTTATGAGTTGTTCTTTTTAGTATTTTTTCTGCTTATTGGAACCAAACCCAGAATAACACCTCCTTTTATCATCTTTGTGACTATGTGGTGACAAAACCTGTCAGTTGTCACATCTGGTAGTGCCATTATTAATAGCAGCTATTCACCAATTGCTGAGATGTTCTTTTCCTGTAATGACAACTGTCAGCCAAAAGGATTTCCATCTATTGGCTGTAATTCAAATAATGTGAGAATATCAACCATGTGAACTAACTGTGGCAAGGTACATTTGAGTTATGTGAATCTTGCAAAACACAGCACTCAGTGCCTACTGTGCATCTTCACCCCCTGGCCTCCTTGAGATGCTCTTCCCCAAGAATTCCCCTTGTTACCCACTCGTGTTTGGCAAGCTAAGGAACATAAAACTTGTCTGTCAGCATCTTCAGTAGCAGAAAATACAATTTACTGTGATTTACCTCCTTCCTAATCACAGCTAGAGGTACAGAGAGGTGTATCACTTTGGCAGCCGCGAGAGGCGATGAAGTCAAAAAGCCTCCTTTAATTTAAGTTGCTGCTAAACATGGTCAGTTTATCCTTCCCTCAAGCACAGCAGCTTGTCAGGCTGCAGATCCTTATTTGGAATTATTTTCATGCGCCCGGAGTCAAGCCTAGGTCAGGTCATCTGTTTCATCAAAGGAGGAAATTTCTAAGGATGACCATCACAGATGCAATAAACCCACACAATAGCAAGCAAGGTTTTCTCTCAAAGCTTGGCAGCAGCAATAGCTTATTCCCTTGTGTGTGTGGGGAGGTGAGTTTGATGACACAAACACCCTCTGTGTTTCAAGGAAGTTTCTTGTTCAATTTTGAAACATTTTTCAACAATACCACCCACTCCCTCACAGATACCCTCGAGACCCACATGCTGCATATGTGAAGTCTCTGGGGCATTTTCTTCCTTGCCCCTCTCCTCCCCATTGGAAGTAGCAAAACAGCCATCATCAGAAGCTGGAGACCACAATCACTGATCTGGATATGAAGCTATTGCATTACAGCTGATTTCTCCAAACCACCCTTTATTTAATCTCATAACACTGCATGAGAAATCCTTGCGCGTTTTTCTGCAGGGGGAGCTTGTAGTCCAGTCTAGACATCGGAACCAGAAAAATCAACTGGAGAACATCTGGTTCTTTCATCTGGAGGCCAGATTAACTAGACTCCTGCCATTACTCCCCAGATGGAGAAGGTGCAAAGGCGTCAGTCACCTGGCAAGTGCTGCATGCTATCAAATCCATTCTCTGAAAGTAACAAGTTATGAAGGAAATGAAAGCAAAACCTCCGCCAGAGAAAGTAGGACAGTGGCTTTTTTTTTTCTTTGGGAGCACTCTTGAAGAAGAGAAGCATCAAGGTCACAACCCCCCCCAGGTGACAAACCAAGCCTCTTCCACTGGGCAACTCACAACCTTAGATGTTAAATCCAGTTTCTTTGTTTCTGTGCCAGCAGAAACAAGGATTTACGTAGTCATTAGGCCAGTGGGTACAAGCCCTGCTTCCCCACAATCGCCTGATGATTGGCATGATGGCACTGGGTGATCACTCCCTTCCCCTCAGTCTATTTTGGGCCCTTTCACAACAAAAAAATGCCTCTGTAAGCAACATATGATTTTTTAACTTCATAGATGTAGTGATGCCAGCAATGCTTTTCTCCACTGAAAATAACAGCAAACAAAATGGAGGCTGATACATTTTGCATGGGAAATTTTTTTTTTCTCTGCCTTTGACAAGTCATTCTCTGCCTTACTCTTATATTTCATAGCTTAATATTTTTTGTCCGGACAGCCAAGGTAAGTTGTGAGTCTGTCTATGTTCAATCTTTTGTTTTTGACATTGAGAAAAATCTGCAGGATCCTCCTGTGCTAGATGGAGTAACCACAGCAATCAGGCATTTTGCTGAAATTTGAAAATTTTCATCTAATTCATATGAGGTTTGAACCAAAGGGAAATAGAGGAGGGACAAGAAGGGAACATGGCTTGAGGATATCCTACTTGTAATTTTCTCTGCACAGGGTGGGATGATGAGAGGGAAGATAAAGAAACATGTTTTGCTCCTCAACGTTGAGACTGTTCAGTCTCCAGTGCCTGTCTGGTGCCATCCCCAAACCAGTAACAGCTCACCCTTGGTAATAGCTCACGTCTGTTCTGCAGAGCACCATTCTTAGAATATAAAGAGCATAGGTTTAACCAAGTGCTAATGCTGTAGCCAATTTTGGCCATGCTGTGGGTTTCATCTGAGTCATGCAATGTGGTTTTAAAAGATTGACAGAAAAGCGTGACTTGGCAGAAAGCGTTGCTAGCATGAGTTTTAAAAGCAAGCCTCTCAAGCAATTAAAAGCCATCAACTTCTGTGACAGAAGAGCCCACCAGTTCTCTCATAGCTTACCACCCCACCATCTGCCCAATTCACTACAGACTATTACAGCCTTTTCTCATACTCTGCCAAAGCAACAATGACTGCAGTATGTGTAACATCCACAAAATCAGCGCCAGTGAAGGACCAGTAGAACATTTCAGCTGATCTACTGCATTGCCCAGGTCATACAGCATCACCCAGTTAACTCTGCATTGAGCTCAGTGGCTTTGGATGTGTCTTGTCACCTCTCCCAGAAACTCTTCATCTTGCTGCTAAAACACTGAGAAATGGGCAACAGCTGTTGGTGTTCTGCCCTGTTGGCTAGTGGTTTGGAAGTGTTTATCTTCCTAACTTTCATACACTTGGTTTGAGGTTTCCTGTCACTGGTTCTGACTTTAGTACATACTTGTGACAGGAGGTCAGAGGTTCAGAGCAAGAGGAGAGGTTTGATTGGGGTTGTCTAGCTGCAGGTTTACCAGAAAAGCATTAGTTGCTGAACTGAACCCACATGGACCAAGATGTCTATCTTGGAATTAGGTCCAGAACAAAGAAAGGAGAAATGCCAGATAGCAAACCATTGCCAGATCATATGCTTCAGTACTTCAGAAGTCTCCTGGAAGGATCCTCTCCATCTCACTGAACAAGTGATTAGAAGTAAGCTAAAACTAAATATATCTTTCCTTTCCCACTTTCTCCATGAAACTGATTGATCCAGTCCCTTCTCCATGGGTTATGGGCAGCATGAAGCTTCCCTTGTCTTAAATGTCTTGTTGGTACATTGTGCTCAAATGCTCAAGGTCATACTGGTTAAGGGATTTGGGACCAAGCACAAGCATTCTCTCAAGTCATGCTAACTTGTGCTGCAGAGGGTTTCCATCCATCTCTTGTCACAGCTTTGAAAAACTTTCCAAGCTCCTTTGGCATGTCTGTCCTAAGTAAAGCTTCTCCAATGAAAGGGCTTTTCCTGCTGGAGGCCTCTCAATGCATCCTGTTACCTGCTTGCAGTAAATAGCAGGTCAGTTCTCTGAGGGCTGAGATATTTTTGGCAATTGGTGGTTTCAGTTTTTATCACCTTCCCTTCTACAAGTAGCCAGTTCCTCAGAGCATCTAATTTGACTATATAGTTCTGTAGAATAAAATCCTAGGCAGGAACTGGGTTCTTTACCTCTATTAACAACAAGCTCTCTGAATCTTCAGGGATTTCTTTCTGTGTAACTAACATTGCAAATAATGAAGAAAATGCAATATCTATTTCTAGCACAATCAAGAAAAGAACATGTTTAGTTTATCTTTGTATCAGAAACAATCTTGGAGAACTTGTATTGCTTTGGTTAGGTTTCTTAGCCAGCCTGCACAGGTCTCTGGAGGCCCTTAGTGCTCTGTAGCCCCCTCACGTTTGTCTTTTGAACAGAGCGGGTGTTTTGCAACTATGTAATGGAACATTTTGCAGAAGTATAAACACTGTAAAATACTGACATGGGGTATTTGGTGAGGATAAAATAATTCTCTAGTCAAATGGTGTGAAAGTAAACCTCCCTTTCTTTACAGCATGGCAACACAAACAGATTTCCCACATACCCACTACAGCAGCATGCCTGAGTCCTGGTTTGCACTTGAGGCTTCAGCCAGGAGGAACACACCCTTCACCATTCGCTTGAGGTCCTGCCTCCATTAGGATCTTTCCTTGGGTAACGTGGTGGTGCACAATCCAGTGCTGTGAAGAAATAAAGGGATGGGATCCTGCAAGTGTTGTTTTTGCTGGCCCAGTGCCACTCCAACCAACCGTGGGGTTCTCCCTGCCAGGTTAATCGCATTGTTTTTCTTTGGAGCTAAGGCTGGCAGGGATATTACTCCAATACAGCACAATGAGTCCATTAATAGAGAACCTGGAACAAAGGCTCATGAGACATGACAAAAATAAAGAGAAATCAAGGTTGTCTGGGAAAAATATTTTAAATGGAATGATAGAGCCTTACTACACATATAAGATCATTGTTAAAATAACATTAATGTTAAAGAATGACTCAAACATTGGTTCATTTTCATCCTATCAGGCAAGCTGACTTTTCTGCCTCTTCATGAATGCATGCAATGGTGACATGAGCTGCACAACCACAGCCTGTATCCCATGTTGATTGCCTGGCATTAGATTAATCACCTGACCTGAAGGCATATCTGGAAGGGCAGCTCTGTCAGCACAGCCAGAGTCCCAGCTGTCTCCTGGCTGTGCACAGTGCATGTACGGAAGAGCCCATATTCCATTGTCCAGATCAATGACTTGACCCACGTGTGCTATGCAGCCATCTGGAGCGTCCCCCAGGAGAAATATTATTTACTCAAGTTTCCTCCCAGTAGAAAGCAGGACATGATACCCAGCTGCGAGAGATTACATATAAGGGCAAGACCCAGCAGTGTAGGAGCTGATACACAGCCATGGTTTATGCTTGGAGACTTGGAAAAGCTCCCAGGTGACCAGTTTAACTATCATCTTTGTGAACTGGTCACTGCAGTTAAATTAGGGAGGGGGAATCCAAGCCCTCAAAATACTGTCCATGCTTTGCCAAGGTCTAAGTATGCTGCTCATGGGGATGTAGGGGAGTGCTGGCTTAGTCATAGGCTTGGCTTCTGGTTCATGTAGCTGTTCAAAAGAGAAGTGCATATACGTGTGTGTATGTGTCTGAAGCAAAGGCCAATATACCTGATGGGTTGTATTTCACGCTCTGACTCCTGCAAGGAAAACCAAAGCCTTGCATGGGCGTATTTATTCTTGGATACGGTTCACAGAAGTTCAGTGTAGATCCTGTCCTGAGAAATACCACATCTTCTAGGGATGACAGCGTCCAGAGGCAGCAGAGAGGGAAACTGGAGCACTACATAGAAAATAACTTTCCTCTCTCCTTTGAAGTCTCGCTGATGCAGTGCTGAAGCCAGCCCTCTTGGAAAGCACAGCAGCTCGCTGGGTTGTAAATTCATGTGTGCTGAGGCTCCTTCAGAAATCAGTTCCAACTTCTGTGAGAAGAGAATGGTGAGAGATCAAAGCTTTAGGTAAGTAGGGCACCTATTACACCAGGCCTTTATCTTTTCTTGAGATGAGATCGGAGAGAACAGAATTTTGATGATTCTGCAAAGCTAAACCAAGTTTATTTCAGTAGCTGGGGGATAGCAGAGGCATCTTCACAGTGGTTTTGAATTCACATCTCTCACTATCTGCTGTCCCCAGCATGCAAGGAATGTACTCAGGCACTCCAAAAACATGTAGGGGAAAGGGGAAATGGTGCTAACATGGTAACTTCCTTGTTTAACTTGTTCTCCTGTAAACCTTTAAACTATATTTGGGGATGTCATTGTTGAAATTATTTCTCTTGTTCTTGGTTGCCAGATGATGACTCTTTTCAAAAGCCTAAATATTTTTGCTGGGGAAAATACAAGTTTTTAGGCATATCTGTGATGTTGCCTTAACTTGCACTGTCCCCAGAGTAAAGGAGAAACTATTCATGTGCTCAGAAGAATGTGGAAATGTGTGAAAAGTCTTAGAAAAACGTAATTCCTGCCTAATTTTTCCTCCTTAAACCTATTCCAGAGTCTTGGCAGCCACAGAAACCTCTTGGGACAAATCAAATATCAAGGAACCAAAATCTGGGAAAGATTTGCAGTAATGCTGAATGTGAATGAATTTAGTGGTTTGAATGAATACAGTAATGCTGAATTTGCAGTAATGTAAATCTGGGTAACATCCCACTGTTTCTGGTGCATTTGAGCAGGCAAGGAAAGCCAGGTGTGACCTGGGTGCCCATGCTGCTGTTTCCTTGCTAAGGCATGAGATAATTAATTAATGGCTCCTTTGTAAATTGACTCTCAGTGAGAGCCATGCTGTAAGAAAGGGATGTGCCATGAGGGGTCCCTCAGGGGAGCAGCTTCTGAGGATGGAAACTGGATCATTCAAAGCTGCTGAGGTGAACACCAGATGGGAATTTGAGCAGTGGGATGTATTCTCATCCACTGGATGCTGCAAAGGGCCCTTGGCACTTGACTGCCTAATGCTGCAAGTTGGAGATGTCTGCCTGGCCTGAAAGACAAAAACTCAGGCCAATCCTTGGCTAGCACGTAGTATTGTAGCTTCATTTCTGATTTATGCTGAGCCAGAAAATGGCCTTTAATATCTTGTTCCAGAGGGGGAAACTAGGTCTTATATACTCTGCTTTGACTGTTGTGCTGAGGGAGCATTTTAATGTTAATCCATTATTATAAATGTGTCGACCACTATGCTCCTGGAAGCCCTTTGCCAAAACTTCTCTGTTAGAATGGGTATTGCTGTGTTTGAGTCTGTCCTTGAGGGGGATTTGAACTCCTTTACACACTGCACTCTCTTAACGGGCTCTATAGTAATTGTATATGTGATATGTTCAATAAGAGAATTTTGTAACATTTTAGAGCTTACTGACTTACCCAGGATGGATGATACTAGACTGAGGTATATCGGTGATCACTTGCAATGTTTTAAGCATTTTCAGTTGTAGGAGTTTGTGTGTGTCAAACAACTACAAGTTTAATATACGTTCTGGGATCTTTTATTTGTTTGCATAGCTAGGTGCGTGGGGTCAAATTCTAATTTGTGATCCTGTTTTAAGTTCAAAGTCCTGTAACGTTGATCATATTAACTTCAGTCACAGAGAAGGTGAGCTGAACCTGAGAAAAAAGTTTGCACAAGCTTTGGCATCCCTCTAACAATATGAGCTCTGAACATGCCATTCACACCTATCTAAGGATGTTTCACCATCATTGCAACCAGATTTTATTCTATTACTGTTCTTTAGCTGATATTTTATAATGATGTCTCTCCTGCCTTTTAATGTTCTTTTCTTCTAGCGTTCTCTACATTTAACTGCTAATAAGAGAGTTTAGATAGCTGAAAGGTCTTTCTTTGGGCCACAATTAAAACTTCTCCATTTCTCCAGAAGCATCAGAAATTGTGCCTTTGAAGGTTATGTCACTGGTATTCTAACAAATTGCTGGGAAACTGAGACTTGAATGTTCGTGACATTCACTGGGAGGGGACAACTAAGCGATTGCAGAAGTTAAAATGGAAGCTTTGGTCAGGAGTTCTCATGACAGCAGTGGGCTGTAATGACTGCAAGACCATGTGCTGCTTTTAGGCTCAGATTGTGACACCATTTCTTTACTTACACCTCCTATTTTTTATTTTCTGCCATGTTGCAAGCATCAGGGAGTCTGTTTGTGCAACAAACCTTTGACATGCCTTAGAACAAATCAAACCAGGACTAACAAAGCCAGGGAGGGCTGTCTGAATCCTAATCTGGAACAACAACCCCGTTTCTACAGAGCTGTCCCTCCCTGGGGTCTTGTACTATTCCTTCATATGTTTTGGAGTGAAAGGCTGTTTATAGCCTCATTATAGGGTGTTTAGCATTAAATGTCAGGAAGCATCTGCTGGCACATTTCTCAGTAGGAGACTTCTAAATTCTGCAAGTGAGTCTGGGTAGCTGTCGTGAATATACATGGGAGTTCCCTCCAGAGATTTGAATCATGTCTTTGAAGGCAAGTTAATGCTGCCTTGCTGCAAATACATTCCATAAAATAGGTTTCTCAGTAAATGGTCAAGCTGAATATTCAACAGTAGACATTCTCATCTTCCCTCATTTCAGTAACATCCATTCTCTGACCCATGTTGTAGGCACCACTGGGAGACTTCTTATGTTGGTATTATTGCCGTGTGTGAAGGCACGTTTCCATGAGACACTGATTTCAGCTATAACAATGGCTTAAGAAGTTAACCTTTTCCAGTCCCTAGCACCACAGTTCATTGTGCCATGGGCTGTGACAACACAAGTCTTTGTGAGGCCTTGTTTTGAACTCAGGTGCTGAAAAGATGTATTAAAAAAAACCCCAACCAAACCCACAAGAAAAAAAAAGAAAAATTAAAAGCCTGTGGGTCTGCTTTGAGTGGCATTGAGTTCAAGTGGACATAACCAAACACCCACCAGCTTGTCAGTGCATTGTGCAGACGCTGTTTTTATGCCAATGAGTCAGATAAGGAAACTGAACCAATAAAAACTCAAACAAAACCACTTTTTTTGTTGCTAAATCAGTTTCCAGTCTGAGTTTGGGGTCAAACAGGAGCTGCTGGAGGTGTTTTTTGTGTTGAAGGCAATGCCCCATGAAATTGCACTGATGGTTTGTGCCATAACCATTGTGTTTTCAGGAAGATCTGTACCACACTGGTCTGAGCTGCAGTGCCCATTGCTCTTCACACCCAAACAGTACATGTTCTTAGACATTCAATTAAGTATGGCTAATAACCTGTATGGTCTTTGTTGCCTGCATGGTAGGTCTTAGAGAATGAAGTAGGGCTGGTCTTTGTCCAAAATGTTTAGTGAAATCATGTGGCTGATGGACGCATCACTGTTTTAGGACCAGTGTTCAGTTAGACTGGTTTTGTCCTTCTGTTTGGATATGCAGGAGGGTCAACCCCCAATAACTTCTGTTTCATTCATCTATGTCATGCTAAAATTTCTTATTCCAGGATGACTGGTGTGCTTACTGCTCATGGGACGAGCATCCATAAGAAATCACAAGAGATCTGTCTGTGGTCACGCCTCTTTCCCAACACATTACAAATATAGGAGGAAGCCACAACATAACAGGATATTTCTAAAACAGAAACTGAGGATGAAGAAACACTCTCAGTAGCTCTGTACAGACTCTGAATTCACAAAGGACAAGAAAAATAGGTTCTTGGTCCCACCCACAGAGTAGAAGATGGGAGAGAGGGGAAATGTTCCCCATTACGTTGTATTTTGTAAAGGGGACGACAGCGTTTGAAAGAACCCCTCTGGAAGAAATCTTCTGGGAAGAAGCTGAGGGTCCTTAAAGGATGAGCAGATCCTGCAAGCAGTTCTTGCAAAATGGCTTTCCATTAGGCAGCAGCATGTCTTTCTTTTTCCCTTAAAAATTGCATCATTCTTAAACAGCAGCTTTTTAACACCAAACAAAGGGAGTTCTCATGCTACAAAAGCTTTAATCTCAAGTTCCAAATTGTTCACCATTGTTAATTTAAAGTTATTTTTACTTTAGTGACCAATACAGCAAAGACAGGAAAGAATTGTAATTTTGTGTCCTCCAAGACCCATTCCAAATGCTGTGTAAAAAAGTCTTCCTACCAGCTCGCTGACTCATAGCTGTAGTGCTTGGAGGCAAAACGCTAGCAGGAGAGGCTGTCATATTACTAGTGACATTAAACCTGAAATCTGCACTATGTGGCACCTTTTTCCTTATGAAAAATTTCTTCTGTTTCAATAATAGTGTCATGGAGTAATGCAAGAACTGGAAAGTGAGCAGAAAAAAGGCTTATTCATTTATACTCCCTAGAAAGGTGAGTATTCCTATTAAAAAAACCCCCACACCCGTTTTGACCAAGACCTTGGAATAGCCTGTGCCTTTGTTATATGAGAAAAACTTAGCCACTTTCATATACCAAG
>VYZX01028811.1:0-154531 GCA_013401335.1 Brachypteracias leptosomus | reverse complement strand
ACTCATGTTTCTAAACACCTTGTAGTTCCTGATGCCTCCTCCTTCGTCTCTTGAGGAAGTGAAGAATTGTTATTCCCTTTTATGAATAAGAAAATAGGAGTACAGCAGCATTAACTGACTTGCCTAGAATTTGTCACAGACATGAGAAGTGACTGGAGTCTCATTTTAATGTTGCTCAGTCTGTCAATCTTCCATCTTTAGATGTCTACATGACCCTATTAGTCATAGCCATAGCCCATTATCTACTGGGAGGACTTTAAATAAAATGGTAAATTTTCACTGCTGTGTTTGCTATTCTATTCCTCTCCACCAAAACCCAAAGAATAGATTTAATTTGAAAAAGGCTGCAGAGAACAGTGGTATTGACAAGTCTTCCATTAGCTGAGAATAAACAGGTAAATAAAATTAAACCAAAACAGAATAAAACCCCCAGACAAGATGATTAAGGAGGTGGGAATTATCTCTCAAAAAGCCTTCCACTTCAATAATTTAGTATATTGCAAGGAATGTAGGAAAAAAAAAATTTTTTTCTTTGAAAAAATTCCTAGTTTGTTTAAACCTGACACTAATTCTGATATTTTCAGGCAAAAGACATCATCAAACCTAAAAGTAGGTGGCAAAAAGGCCTGCATGAACAAATCAAAGCTTGTGTATTGCACTGGAAGCTTGCATTATTGAATTGTAGGAAAATCTGAGATGCTGGTGTGGCTTGAGAAACACCATAATTAAGATAATTTATTTTTTAGATAACCCTCTTTTAGACAGTGTGTTTTCATATTGCACCTTGTCACACTTGTTCTTTTGTGATCTTTTTTGATTAGCTCTGTCTCTTCTCTATCTCTGAATTATCTTTGAAAACTTTTTTTTTTTTGTCTGAAGAGGGTATTGAAACAACTTTGTGTCGAAAGCTGAACCTACATGTGTTTTCTCACATAACCATGGCATCCAGAATCAGGATCCCATTGTACTTGGTGCCATAAACTGCCAAATAATCCATTATCCCACAGAAGATACTCACATTTTATATATGCTTATGGAGGTAATGAAATTTCTGACCTTTGAGAAAGAATATATTTTGTGATTGAAATTCTCTGAGTTCTGTCAGATAAAATAAATCCATTGACTGCTAAATGTTGAGCACAACATCTTGTCTGCATCTCTTGCTGCTGCTTTAGCTGCGGCAGTGTGCACCAGCAGGTTTTTAAGGCTGCATTTCTCGTAGATGAAATAAAGAGCCCTGCCTATGGTATATAAACCTTTGTAATGTCATACCCAAGTCCAACGATCAATTGCTTTTTATTTACTCAGTGCTACACGGTGCCATGTTCCACCCACAGCTTCGGGAACTTTGCCTTTTCTCTTGCAGTCCTTATCAAGTACACGAAGCACACCAAGATATCGTGTAACTTCTGGACCATTTCAGTGTGTCCAGGCACAGGTTTACCTCCAGATCCTGAAAAGCATAGTGTTCCCCAGTGAGCTCCACAGCCAAGCTGGGGAGAAGCCTGACACACTGTGGAGAAACCATCTAGGGATTTTAAAAGAAGCTGCAGCTTTTTGTATGGTGCTGAAAACAATCCCTTCTGCTTGTCGTGACAAACAGCTTCAGGTAGAAAAGAAGACGCAGAACTGCCAGGTAGGACAATTTCTTCATTTCTTCTTCTGGAAGAAAAGTATAAAAACTTGTATAGCAGCCCAGATTTCAGATTTTTTTTTTCCTGTGTATTTTTTCCCTTTTGTGTACTGGATTATTCTGCAACTGCAAATGTTGATTCTTAATAATGGGTCTCGTGTCTAAGTTTTCTTTACGTGGTGCCAGCTTTGGTGTGTCAGTGACACCCGAAGGTAAAGTGAGTTGAGACCACTGCAGTGAGGCTTTAGCAAAGGTCTCTAAAGTCAGTGGGAAAGCACATGTCTATTTCATTGGCTTTGAATCGAGATGCCTCTTCTCTCCCCATTTAAAACTTCTGAAGGGAGAGCCAGGCTTCTTCCTCTCTGTGTGATTAAACCTAAAGGTGATCTGAGCTCTCCCTGTCCTCATTACTTTAATCTTAATTTAACTGTAAAGGAATGAAACAAGGCAATATCTTGTCTCCATCATAAAAGGGTGTGCATCATAACTTACTGCCTCTGGAAGAGAAGTGCTCTAGTTCAAACTAGTAGATGGGTCAATTAATGACTGTTGTTTTCTGGCCTGTAACTATCAAGTGATAAATGGTCTCACTGCCTTTAAAACTGGAGGGTGCAAGACTGGAATGGAACATTTGCACCACTTGCTTAAAACCCTTGTATAGAAATCGAAACATTAAGTTCCACCTGGATATGCTTTTTTTAGCATATTTGCTTTTGTTTCATTAAACTAGTATGTGACACACTTCAAAGAGGAGGTGACAACTCGTGGATGCCCAAAGACTTTATGAAGGTGGAGAACTGAGTAGATGAAACACATCTAAATTACATTCTGTACTACAGAGAAAAACCTCTTCCCTCCCAAATCCTTACACGTCTGACATACTAAATCTTTCAGTATTCCCCCATATCTGACACTAGTTTAACTCTCAACTCAGGAGTAAGTCGCTCTAGTGTGTACTGAAGGAGGATTTTCACCACAAAGCATTACTCTTCTCTCTCTGCCCCTGAAAGCATGATTATTCAGGTATCCTGACACAGGCAAAAGTCCCGCAGAAGCCGGCAGGAGATTTACTAAGTGAGGCCACAGGAGAAAGAAACCTTTTTGTTTTAGCTAAAATGAACTTGCTGCAATAACCTCAACGTTAATAACCTCTGCAAATGAGAAATTAGTTCAGAAACAGTATTGAAAGATAAGGTTAAGGCCATACTATTGGTGATAGAGGCACTCTCTTTATCTCTGTGTTAACTTGGTTGCAAACCATCAGAAGAAAGTAACACCGCTGTTCACATTACAGAAGTAACTGTTTACTTCCTTTCAAGTGAATGGCTTATTTTTCTTAGCGATAAAAACTCTCTCAATCTCTTTTTAGTCAGATGTGTGACTTACTGCACTTTAGCTTTTGTTCTAGGAGTCAGCTTATTCATGGCCATAGGTTAGCATTACTGGAAGTCACTATTCCAGACTTAAGCAAAAAAAAATACCTGGAAGGAAGGGAACAGTGGAGTAGGCTAAGTTGCTGATATCAACATAAATCATACTGTTTGCTGGCAGTATGACTCTCTTCAAGTCAGCCTGGAAATCTACTTCCAGTTTCACTGAGAATAGTTCATCACCATCGAACAAGACAGAATCCCAGGGCAAGACTAGCCAGTTGGTTGTCTGCAGGAGGGGGACTGCTCTGTGCTCGCTGGTGACACACCTACTGAACGCTTGGCATGACAGTGTTTAGTCTGGATAGTTGTCCACTCCCTTGCGCTCATGGGTCCAGGAGGAGATTAGATTCTTGCATACATGTAAAGTGATACAGAGCTTATGATGAAAAGCCACCTGAGTCCCCGAGACTCATACGGTAGGGAAGCACAAAGAGGTAAGTTCTGCTCCACTATCTGTGGCTATGTATATATTTAAATATATTTATATATATATAAGACTGGTTTTCACATCTCAAAGGTTGAATTAGGTGGTTTTACTAGTGCTTCCAATGCCATATATGAAGGAGGAGCACTGTTGGGAGGAATGCAGGTAGATGACAGTCCATTAAAGATTTTGCTTTTCCCCGAATGCTCCATTGATAGCCAAAAGCATGAGATACATTGAATGAGGGTTGGGCAACACTGTGGTGGATCCAAGGTCAAAGCTGAGTGCAGTGCCCTATAGACAGGGCTGGTAACTATGATCTATAGATAAGGAAGATTCCATTTCCCTTTCCCTGACTCACTCCAGGGGCCTATGCAGCTCCCTGCCTGCCTCCATAGGTCATTCAGTGTTACTCTTTCATCCTCTGCTTCCTTCCTACTCCACTGTTCATGTGATCCTCAGTTTACTGAGACTTGCAGCTACTGGGGGTTGCAATTTCAATGGCAATCTGGATTATCTACTAGTTTAACATTAAGACCTTCACTTTCTTTCCCCTGCCCTTTGATGAGAGCTGTTGTGTGCAGTTTATCCTCTCTTCGTTGGGAGTGTTGCCAATGCTTTCCCCACCTGCCATTTCGCTTCTTAGACAAACAAGATTCAGTTTACTTTTCCACCTTACATCTACAAGTTTGGTTTTATGACAGTACGAAAGATATTGATACAGGTGTGAGGGGAGTGAGAACAATGGTTTTGCTTGATTTATGCTTGGTTGCAACAGCGTGCTGTCTTGCATCCCGGTTAGGATTGCTCTCCCTGTTGTTCTCTTCTACACCCCTCCAACCTTGGTGTGGTGTCCTTGTAGACTATGGGGATGTGGTCTCTATTTCAGAATGTTTGTTTCCAAGGCCTCTGGGTCTGTGCCAGAGGGGGACAGCTGGAGCAGTAACTACCTCACATGTCTCCCGAATGCTGCTCCCCCATAACAAAGTCATCCAATCTGATGCTAATTTGTAGGAGCTGTCACGTGAGCATAAATTGATATTTATGATGATTTATGTTTGTTTCCTGGGCTGTAAACCATGACTACTCTGATTAACATCCTCTTCAGCTGTATCTGCTGCAAGACCAACCAATGCCTCAGCTGCCTGTGTTAGCCTTCCCAGGTATCTTACAGGAACCCCCATGCCCCACTCACAGGCATCTACCTGTAAGCACATTAAACTGACTGGTTTCCAGTGTTTTTCATTACCAATATATCCATCAAGTACTAAGCTTGTCTTTCAGTTTAGTTCTGACTCTAGGGCTGCTTCACTTCATCCCAATATACTGCTACATTTTCTTTTTTTCACATGTGAATCTTTTGCTGCCTGGCCTTCACAGCTCTGCCTTCTTCCTTTGAGTCTCCTCCTTCAAGTGCTGTAGAAGCCTCCAGGTGGTCCACTTATTGTTTCACTAGCAAGCAGAAGACTAGAAACTCAAACCAAAATTAGACAAAGCTGACCAAAATTGTAGGATGCTTGCAAGGTGAGCTGCAGACTGAAACCAGCTTCCAAGAAACCATTCATTCAGAAACTTTCCACCACACCAGGTATTGATTAATGAAGCAATACACTCTTTGGTCTACTTAAATTTCATGCCTCGCTGGCACGATTGCCTCATGTCACGAACATTTCTGGGAGTCTCAAGGTATAGACATACACACATGCCAGAGAGGTTTCTCAACTACAGCTGGTCACCAGACACAAAAGTAGTGTCAGATCATCACTCTCTGGATTTCAACCACAGTTTCCCTTCTGGTCATCCTTGCTGCAAAGCTGTGCTACAGGTGGGCTGGCCAGAATAATGTGCTTTTCTTTGTTGGATTTACAAGCAAAATTTCTTCTCAGCCTTTTTCCTGGAGTAGTGTGAATATGCTCTTTCCAAGTATACTCCACAAACTCACTTGGGATACTGCCTTTTTCTGACCTCTTTGTGCTTTATGCTGCTACTTCTCCTGTGGCCAAAATAGCAATCTGACTGTAGGGAAAAATTCATGTCTATGCTTTTCTGGAAGGACACAACCTGTACAGCAGATGAGATCCAAAGAAACACTCAGACCTCTGTCTGAGCTGGTTATATCTCTGTACCATGCCCACCCCCAAAGCTAATAAAATCTTTCTTTTTCTAAGAGAAATTCTGACTTTCATTTCCTGACACAAGACATTTTTTCTGTTCTGATTACACCATAGTTGCCAAGGTCTTTAGGGATTACATGTGTTTTCTAGTGTTTTGCTTCATTCCAGGGAACTTCTCCAGATACTAACAGTTCTTATAAGACATTTTTTCTTCACCCAAGCCCTGCAAATATTAGCTGTCAAACTAGCCTAAGCAGTTACATGGTCAGCTTGGGGTACCAGTAGCCTAATGTGGAACTGGGTTAAGAAAGTTAAAGATGCAGCACAAAAAAGAAGCTAAAATAACAAAACACATCCTGAAGATTATGCTCAAGAGTACAGTTTCTCATTGGCTGCACTAAACCTCAGGTAGCTTCCACCTCTATTCTTATTATTTTACGTTGGGATGTCCTGCCTGATGATTTTCTATCTCCTTTGGGGAGATGGCACTGAATAAAGATTGAGTTTCTCTTCCTATGCCACACAAAGCTAGAGGGCCAAGGGTTTTGTGGGTTTTTTCACTTCATTGTTAAGAAAACTCCTTTCTTTATTTCCCCTGACTAGGCATTTGGTGCCACACAGTACTCCTGAAATCTTACTTAATTCCCTTTAGTCTCTCAGAGTCTTTGATTAAGTTTTCCATTGTGTGCCTTCATTAGCACATTCCTGGCTTCAGGCTGTGTCATTGCCTTCTGGAGATACACTGTGAAACCCTGATCTCTCAGTCAGAAACAGCAAATGCTGTCTTTTCTTGTGGGGCCCACCACTAATTTCACCCTGTGAACAGCACATGAAAACCAAACATGGTGTGACAAATCATAATGCTGGGAATTGGGTGTTTAATTTAAACACCTGCCTCCTTTTCCATATATCTCCTTGGTTTTAAAGGGATCTTCTGTGATACTGCATCACACCCCAACAGGAGAAATGGCAATGATTAACCTCAGATAAGAGCTATACCCCCAGCACCCCTGTGGCTGTATGAACTGCTGTGTGCTTTTCTTGCTGACTTAGCTGCTGCTGCCATCTCCTCCTCCATGTTCTCCAAAAGTGTTCAGAGAGGACCACAGAATCATCAAATGTCAGGTTGGAAAGGGCCTCAGCGATTATCTGGTCCAACCCTTCAAGGTAAAAAACAAAAAAAATAAACAAACAATATATATAGTTTACATGAGATGGCCCAGCACCCTGTCAAGCTGACTCTTAAAACTATCCAATGCAGGGCAATCCACCACTTCCCTTGGGAGACTATTTCGATGCCATCCTTAACTCTGCCATCACATCCTCAAGGGCCTGAGCACCCACCAGGTTATTCCTCTCTTTCATACAGCTGCAGAGGGATTTATGTGTATTACTCTTATTTGAGTTAATGGGAATTCACCACCTAAACACTGACTGTCCACATGCACGGAGATGAGAATAATACTGGTCTTTATTCTCAGCCATGTAAGTGCAGAGGAACATGCATTTCTGTTAAAACACCTGGAGAACAGATGAAGGAACAATCTGGCATAAAATAAACTTGCACTGAGTAAAAGCAAAGGCTGACAGTGCCAGGACCTACCATGCTTGCGCTGTGGCCATCCTGGCACAGCCGTGGTTAGAAGTAGCTCTTCTACTGCCAAAGCAATGTTGCAGTTGAAGTGCAAAATGTTGATTAAAATGTCATGCCATTTTCTTGGGGAAATCCCTAGGGAAATCAATGGGTTTATGCCTATTTATGCCAGGTTGTATTAGCGTGGTCATTTTAGATCTTTGGTTAATTAGATAAAATTTGATGTTTCAGAGGCAAGCAAAATTCTCGTTTCTCAACCCATAGGCTCCTTGGGCCTTGTTTTGTAAGATGGCTATTTTTTTTTTTCTGACTCTTTCCTGTCCATGCTCCTTTCCCACCAGGCAGAGATTTCCTTACTCTTCTCAGAGCTTGAAGAACTTGAGTTATGACAGGTCAGGAAGTCACCTAGTCATCAGCACTAGAATAATGTGCTCTGTCCTGGTTTGAGTTAGAACCAAACCAATTTTGTTCAGTGATTTTACTTTTCATCTGAGTCTCTACTAACTATCTGCACTTTCTGAAGCTCACAGCATGTTTCCATAGACAGTGTCTGCTTCTAGCAGTGGTAACGCTCCATGTTTAGAGTTCCTACCAAGGGTTGGTGTGCAGACCAAGGTCACTGCTAGATCCCGTGTGCCACATCAGGGGGTGCAGAAAGTGAAAGGCTGCACCTGCGGGGAGGAGTGACCAGGACAGGTGACCCTAAACTGACCAACGAGAGATTCCCTCTCATATACACCATATTCAGTATAAAGCTGAGGGATCATGAGGGTCTCGAATCTCTTTCGTTTGGGATCTTTACGCCTTTCTTTTTCCTTCAGTAGGCCCTTATGCCCTTCCCTTCAGGGGCCTTCTCTGCCTTTGATCCTGATTCATGTGTTCCCAGACCCATTTCTCATCTGCTGTTGAGCCCAGTCTAGGACTTCCCCAGTGCCTGCTCCACAGCTTCAGTGGTGACAGTGATGTAATTGCCATCAGGAGGAGGTCAGGTTTGATACTCATTTCATATATATATTTATATTTATATATATTCCCTTTTATTATTATTGTTACCTTCATTAAAGCTGTTTTAGTTTTCTTTTCTAATCCAGAAGTCTCTCTCTCATTCCCTTCCTCTCCCATTTGGGAGAGGAGGGGGCCAAAAGTCTCTCTTCCTTCCTCTATTTGTGTGAGGGGGAAAGGGGTTAAAAGAGAGCGTCTGTTGTAGATCTGGTGGATTGAACCTAAACCTCAACATGCTCCTGTCTTCTTTGGGGATCATGCCCCTATGGAATGCTGGTACTGCTGCACATCCCTAAAGAGAATATCAGTTGGTCACCCCTGAGGTCCCACTGACCTCTCTGAAGTGAGCCATCTTATCACCATCTAGCCAGCAAAAGTGTTAATAATATAATAAGGACCAAATGCAGAAAATACTTCTATAACATACACAAAAGATCATTGATACTAGGGAGAACTTCATGGAAGGCAGCAGGTTGTCTTTGTATTTTCCTTGCAGGATAGAGTGGTTGTAACTTGAAAAAGAGACATATGCATATGGTGTATTTAATCTGAAATTATAGTTAAAGTGTTTATGAGTGTAATGGATGTGACATGGTGTTTAAGGGAATCCTCTCAGAATGCCACTGAGTTTTTCATGTGAAGGAAAATTGACTGTTAGATATTTTGTGAGAGTAATATATCATGCAGACCATAAAGGGTTTAAATAAATAAGTCCCAGATCTCTTGGGTAATGCTGTAGAGAATGCAGGAGTGATTTACACCGTGCAGATCCAGGGATCTCCCATCCTCTACACATATGCTTAGTGCAGAAAACCAGTGGAAGTGGCAACAGTGGACAGGGCTGCATTGCCACAGGATAAAACAGCCTGTCCAGCACGGTGGACATTGCTCCTCAGTGTCCCCTGTGGTTACCATCTGGAAAACTGATCCATTGCAGCCTTGCCCTCCTCTGCCTGCTGAGCAGTCCTAGCACATCTGTCAGGCACCAGCGTTTGTTCCCCCATGGCAGTGGAGTTCGCAGAGAGAATACATGGGCTAAGGAAAACGGGACTAGAGCATCTACTCCATCTGGGAGGCTACAGGAGATTAAACATTGTATAGCCATTATACAGCCCTTCGGGTGATGTTATACCGTGCCAAGAGTGCTGTTTCTCCCATGAGTGCAGCCCATTTTTCCCATATGCACAGCTCGTGGGAAGACTCTGTAAAATGCCAAGGCTTTTTGTTGGCTCTGCATGGGTTGGATTTCCTCTGTGTGTTCAATCATGGGGTCCCACTGAGGGGTATCTTAATTCCTCAGTGGTATGAGCTGGGTTTTTTGATGTGTATCCGAGGAGTGTGCATGTGACAGTGTTTGAAGTGTCACCAGATACAGCATATCTGTTTGTGGCAGCTACTGCCTTGTAAATAACAGCAGGAGGTCTTGTGTAATACCCATGTTACAAAGGGCGCTTTAGTCGGAGACTCTAAGAAGCTGGGCTGTTGCTTTGCCCTCAGCTATTGAATTTTCTATTCATGTAGGCATGATTAGCTTTTAAAAAGTCCTCCCAAGCATCCCCCCCCTCCCCACCCCCGAGATTCCACTTTGTTCACTGACGATGATTAGGAAATATGTGCTAAAAGCAGTGCGGACACATCTGGGGTTTGCTGGAGCAGCTGATTAATCCCTGTGCTTTCCCTGTGCAGTCAGGTACACGCAGTGTCATAGGCAAATGAAGAGACACACATTTACAGTCCAAGAATGTAATCCTGAGATAGGTGATCTCCATTAGCTCCCACTGCTTTCTGTATCCATCAAATCACCTAATTTCTCATGGGATCACAGCAAACATTTCAAGTACCCAGGAGACTTCCCCACTTGCAGCAGGCCCTTCCCTACCAGAGCAATAACATTTTTGGCCAGAAGGGAGTTTGTAAACACAAGATGCCAAATCTAGTGGGAACTGGGCCTCAGAGACAAGATGATCTTGGGCCTTGTTCCCTTCAGAACTGAGCTCAGCTTTATCACCCCTTCAGTTTAATCTAAGCAGCTAAACCAAGATGAAAGCTCTTTGACAAAAGATTTTCATCTCTGCTCCATCTCCTTTGGGCTGCAAAGACCACAATTGTGAGAGACTATCTTAATTTCTGTTTTAAAGCATCAGGAGATATCACATTTGCAGGTGTTGGTGCCAGGAAGATGAGATCAATAGTCACCAGAACAAGTGGCTGCTTTCTTTTTAAAGGCAAGAGGCTGTGTCTTTGTGGATTTCTTATGATTTTCCCCAGCTGATCATTGTTTGTTAAGGGCCTGGAGTACTGGGCAAGGGGCTGTGATGGAGAAAGGGAATTTCTAACCATGCACCCTTCCTTCCCTGCTGCAGGTAAGCGGCACTCCACCAAATCCTGATGTTATTCTACACACACTCATTGAAACTATTTTCTGACCATTTCCATTTGGCATATACTCTCAGCTGGTGGAGTAACCAGTGAGGTATGGGAATATTTCTGTATGAACTGCAGTGCTGAAGCTGCACACTGCAGATCACACCAAGGAAAATGGATGCACACAGGTAGGAATCCAGAGTATCCTTCCCCTTGTGGTTTCACCCCATCCAGCAACCAAGCACCACAGCCACTCACTGACTCCTTCCCTCTCCCAGTGAGATGGGGAAGAGAATTTAAAAAAAAATGGAAAAACTCATGGGTTAAGATAAGAAGTTTAATAACTAAACTAAAATATAGTAACTATGATAATAGAATATGATAATAATAATAATTGTAATGAAAAGGAATACAACAAAAAGAGGGAGAAATAAAAGCCAAGAAGGAACAAGTGATGCACAATGCAATTGCTTTCCACCCACTCACCAGTGCCTGAGCAGTGATGACTACCCCCCAGACAACTGCCCCCCAGGCTATATAACGAGTAGGATGTTCTATGGTATGGAATATCCCTTTGGCTACTTAGGGTCAGCTGTCCTGGCCATGCTTCTTCCTGGCCTCTTGTGCACCTGCACCAAGAGCATGGGAAACTGAAAAGTCCTTGTCAACAACTAAAAACACCGGTATATTATCAGCATTTGTGCCATACTGTACCCAAAATCCGGCCCTGTTCTAGCCACTAAGAAGCAAGCTATTACAAAGAAAAGAAAATTGACTCTATGCCAGCCGAAACCAGGACACCTTAAAATTGAATTACTCTGAATTTCTACGATTTCCTTGGAGGAGCAGTTAAATGAATTTTGCTGAGTAGCTCCGAGTAGCTTCCAACAGGCAAGAACAGTCCTAGCACAACTGGTCACTTTGTCACATTGCCTTCCTGTATACATTTCATCTTCCTCCCACAGTCTGGTCATGGTAACAGGATCATGTAGGATGTCTTCTTCCCTTCCTCTGCAGCATTGTGGTGTGCTTTCTGCTGCCAGTTAGACACTCACCTGCCACCTCCTTCCACAGAGACCAAGGACACTTCCAGTACACTTCATCTTTCCTCAAATACAGCTTATTTTGAGACTTTTTGTCTTTCATTATTGACTTTATCATTGTGCTGGTGTTTCCTGGACTACAGCAATTTGCAAACTGAATGTTCCTCCTACACTGTACTTTTTAAACAGCTGTCTGATATTCAAGGGGTGGGCATCAATGGCACAATTTGTTCCTTTCAGTCCTGTACTTCTACAGGCATCCTAAATGGACTTTGACAATAAGAGGAATCAGAAAATCTCTCATAGCAGGGGCAATTGGGATAAAATGCCAGCCTGGACCCTTGTAGCCGTTGCAGGTGCTTTTAACAACAAATGTGTCAGTGGTCCCCAAAGTGAAGAATGCTCCTTATCCTTCCCCTACAGAATGAGCTCCTCACTGGCCAGGACTAGTCAAGAAAGGGGAGAAAAGTCAGGATGAGAAAAGCATAAACTGTGGGAGATTTGGTCATCTAAGTCTGATCTTGGGAGTTTGTGAGGAAACCCTTGAGCACCACACAGAAAGGCTTTTCTGGAGCTGTGACTCCCATAGTTACTATGAGCAATGCGCTTATGCTGTTTTGGGAGCTGGAGATGAGATTGATTGGGTGGAATTGATCCCTGTATGTTGCACAGGTTCTGGGTATGGAGAGAGCCCAGCTTTGCTCAATCGGCCACAGCCACTTCCATGCAGTGAGAAAAACCAGCCATGGTAGAGTAGGTCAAACTTCAAACCTCACAGTTCAGGAGTTGCAGCCTGCAGTTACAAGACAGCAAGGGAAAACAAAGATCATCAGTGTTCCTTTCAAACCATATAGGATAGCTGGAAAAGCATCTAGGTTGACAGTAATTTTAAAAATATCATTAACATAGGGAGGGGTTCTCACAAGAGCTGGCATTTTGTGTAAGTCTGCACTGTGGGATGCTAGAGGTGTCTTTCTGTCTTGTTTCTCTCCTATCCTCTAGTTAACCCTCTCCACGTACTCAGGGGTATACTAAGTGATTCAAAGCCTTACTAAGCATCAGGCATGTTTGGGTCCTGTGTACTCCAGAGATTGTCCTCTGTTCTCTCATCTTTACTGTTTGGAGGGAGAGTGAATCTAGTCCAGAGAGCAAGCTGAGGACATCCCTTAAACTTTAGTGTTAGTAAGACTTCTGTTTAGCATCTTGATCATAGTTAAAACACAACATAGACTGAATGACTGGAAGTCATTCTCCCAAATACAGTTCTAGGATAAGGTCTTAATGGCATGAATTCAAATCCATCCCATTCTAAGCTAGCACGAGGATTCACAAGTGAGGCACCATGGTTTGGAGGTAGCTGCTAGACAAGAAAACATCTCATTTATTGGAAAGGCAGAAGACTGAACATCTTCTTCCCACAACTATGGGTCATGGCAAACTCACCTGCTGCCTTGCTGCAGCTGATCAGCTGAATCTCTGCCCAAACCATGCTGACTGCAGTGGGAGCTCAGACATCCAGCATACATGTACATGCTTTAAGCAGGCACTGAAATTTAGACAACTGACATTGCAGGCTGCAGCCCTCCCTGACGTCTTCAGAAACTTGCAAAGAAGGATACAAATGATGCAATTTTGAAGATGATACCCAGGGACCAAAGTGTAAGGCATGGGCAAGAGACCTCAGAGATGAGTTCACAACACTGAGTCATTCCTGGTCTTCTGAGTGCTTCCACACATGCTGAGCTTCTCTACGTGAGCAGGTTTGTTGAAGTCGATGGGGAAAGCATAGCTGAGGGAAAAAATCATTGACAATGTATGTGAGGAGGATTTCAGTGCCAAGAAAAATCATTAACAGAACAGACTACCCAATTTTTAGCTATTTTAAAGTCTAAATAAGCCCCAAGGCCAGCTATTTTATGGTTGGGTCCACTCTCATGTCAAAGAAAGGTGCTGACCCTGAATCTAGGAAGGAATAAATAACTATGGACAAGGTCAAAGTGGCAACAAGCAAGTATAAAAAGAGTAGTGGAGAAAGTGGGAGTAGTGTNGTCATTAGCTAACATTAAAAAGGGGGGGTGGGATGGGAGAACAGCAGAAGAAAGTTCTAAGGAGGAGGAAAATTCCAGAATGAAGCAAGAACAAGAGGTTCTTCAAATGTGTAGCAGAACTGAAATTAATCCAAATACTTGTACTTTTGGTTACAGGAAAAAACGTGATACTTGTGGCTGTTGTTGCTGAGATAGATGGGGTGTGGGTGGTGAGAACATCAGAAATGGCTAGTGCAGGGGAAATTCCTCCTTGAGTTAGATGCTTTTCAGTTTAAAATCATCTGAACATGACCTGGGTCTTGAGATTAGTTCTACATGCCATCTCCCATATTGGTTGTTTGTATAGATACTTCCAGTTGGAGTTAGGAAGACAGTTCAATGACTATCGTCTCAAGTAGGTGTAGCTTGGAAGAATAATGCTGGAGTCATCATAAAGGGTCATAGGCTCTTGTTCTTCCTTCAGAAATTGCTTATGGTGCTATAGGATCCTCTTCATTACCACTCTGCACTTCAACCTTCATGACCACTGGAGTACTGCCATGGCAGCATCCAGGGTTCTCCATAGCTTTTCTCTCAACAGAACCTCAAAAAATTTCAGTTTCTAGAAAATACTGTTTGGCAAAGCCTCGACTCTCATGTAGCTATAATTAACCAGAGGATTAATGCACTCAAGTGTTTATGAGTAGGTTTGAAATTAATTCTAACAGTGTTCACATAAATCCAGTGGGAAAACACAGAAGATAAAGGAAAAATCAGAGATGGATACATATAGAAATCTTTTATGTTAAACTTTCTCTTGCTGTCTGCAATAAATTGACATGTTCCTGGCACTCATTACTGTTAACGCAGCTCCAGGAAAGAATATGGTGGTCTTAGAATAATTGCAATGCACAGGTATAGAGAAGCAGGAGGTGGGTTGTAGTTGACCCAGTTTTAGTCTTGGTAGGTAAAATGCCAGGGGACTGGCATATAGGAGGACACTGTATTGTGAAAGGTCCCACAATTTAGAAATAAAGTGAATGTTTGATTTATTGAAGGTGGGAGAATGAGTAGGAAGGTTGGAGGCTCATGAGAGTGCTGAGGGATTTTGATGAGGAGGGTCCCCTTAACAGTAGTGAGGACAGGTGGGTGTCCCAGAGGCCAAGGGGAGGTCATGGTCTCAGGGATGAGCCAACCCTGATGTTTCGGTGCCAAGGCAATCCTCTGGCTGGCTAGAGGAAGCTCTGTGGTTGAGTTATGCAATTGTGCTCTATGAGTTTTTCCTCTGCAGAGTTTTTGCTGCTCACAACTGTTGGAAAGTGAGTGAGGTGGAGCCTTGGGATCAGCTTGTAGGGTAGTGTCTCTGGGTTTAAGGCGTCCTGACCAACTCTAGCATTACGGATGCAGAGAGAGGGGCTGCTGATGGGAAATGGATCCCTTACCAAGTTCATCCTTTTATAAAGCAATTTGATATGTTGGACTCTTTTACTTGCTTGGTTTCCTTTCGAAAGCTTCTGCGTCAGCAGGAGGTAGGTAAGGCAAGCAGCAGTTGCCTCTGGAATTAATTGGGGTGCCCCAAGCCTAGGTGCTCTGCTCTTCTGCTTTATTCTTTCACAGCTTTTTGTGCTGAAGCATTTTATTTTTTAAGGGAGCTACTATACTCTCCATATCTACAGGAAACAGAATTTGAAAAAAAAAAAAAAAGAATTTGGCAAGGAGCCAAGCCCAGTGACTGAAGTAAGAAGTAGGGAACTTGGAGTAAGTTTAGTTACTGGGACGTTGCATGGCAGAGTGGGTCCGTGGTGGATTTTAAGGTGCTGGGAGACAAGCACGCGATGCCTATTTCACAGCTCAAAGAAGCTTTGCTTTCTTAGATGATTGTCCTGGCACCGCAACTCCCAGCGAAGCGGTTGGTCTTGGGAGGGGATAAAGCTGCGTGTAAATGAGAAGACAGGAGTGTACCGGAGTGCTATGGAGGACAGCAACTTTGTTGCTGTGACTTTTATGAGCCTTCAAGGGTAAGATTTAATGCTTTTCTTCCACTCGTTTGTTTTCTCTCTCAGTTTTTGGGAGCAGAAAACTTGTTTGTTTGTTTGTTTTTTTCCAGACCTGAAAGCTTCGGGAAGCTTAATCAAAGTGCTTGGTTTTTTTTCTGTGCGTGAGATGATAGACTTCTGGGTGGAGTGAGCTGAGCTGTGCATGATTTCAAGCAGCAGCCGCTCGGGGAAGCTGCTATTGTTCGCATTGTCTCGGAGGGAGCTGGCTGCATTTCTGTTTGGGAACTCGCTCTGCCACAGCTGTTGATCTGTAACTTGAGCATTGCCACTAACTCACCCAAAGGAGCTGAATGCAAATTTTTGACTGCCAATCTGGTGTCAGTTTAAAGAGCACTTTAATGAAGACAGATGGAGGATATTGGATCATTACTTTAAAACGTGGCAGATAACAGACTGAGTCTGTTTCCCAGCAATTATAGCTAATTGCATTGGCACATTTGAGTGGAGGGCATAAAGGCACCCAGTTTCTGTATGGATAGCTTTGAACAGCACCAAAAAATAGCTGGAGGGCTAGCTCACCTCGTCCATGTTGCCTCTTCAGGTATTTAAAAAGCTGGAGAGGTTTCAGGGACACTTTCAAACTCTTCGCACAGAGTTGGTAGATTTAAACCAGAGTCACCACTCCTTTTGTAAACGCTGGTTCCAAGAGTGACCATTTATCGCTTCTTAAACTTATTTCACATTGGATTCAGGCAAATCTGATTTCAGCCACAAAATAATGTTATTCTGGAATTATATCCACATATTTTGATTGTCAATTTCTATGTTTCCCGCTTGCAAAGCAGGGGCTGGTACAACACATGCTACTCCCTGTTTTGCTCTTGAGGTGTTCAAACACAAAAGGCTGAAAGGAGGGGTGGAGAAATGCAAATACTCATGTATTTCACTGTTGAAAGATGATTAGTGCTAATTGTACTAATTGTTTCTAATGGCTGACATTTTTGTGTTTGCTTTCAATAGGGAAAAGTAAATGCATATCACTCTTTGGAACCAAAAATTGACTGAAACAGTTAACAATCAGACATTTAAAGGGGTCCCTTTGCAAACGTCCCTTTGTGTGGCACATTACAAGGTCAGCCCATGCCAGGTGTGCCAGGCCTTCACACTGCTCTTGCCAAGGCATTAGCAAACATCACACCAACTGTGATGTCCTTCTCTGTGATACCTGGAGTGAGGGTGACTGTCCTTCTAACAAGTGTGTCACACGATGTGGAGAAAACAGGGAGTTTGAGGACCTAATATATGTTAAACCCTTAATATTTTCCCAGTTGCGACTCCAAATCCTGTTTAAACTGCTATGTATTCAAAATCTAAAGACTTAGATTTGGTGGGTATTTAACAGTGTTACTCCACCAAGAGCACTAGCTTGAACCTTACCTGTCTCAATGCCCAGTGCTTGGGATCTACTCTCTCATATACCTAGCTATCAGTTGGATATTGATTAATTTAGCCTGAAAAAAGTAAAACCAAAAAAATTCTAAGACCTATGTGTGCTTGTGGTTGTTACACTAACTGAACATAGATTAAAAAAAAATTAACTTATAAATCTCGCTTATGTGCAAAAACTGACCTGACATGGAAAGCTGGTGAGTGGAAGCATGATATGCTTGCTGAATTTTAAGAGTTACAGGGCTATTTGAGCTTTTTAGGGTGTATACGTACCACACTATGGTTGGTGGTGAAACTGACTGGAGAAATCTTGTTCTCCTACCTAATTCTCCTGGATGCTGAGTGCTTGCTTGTAGTATTACAGCATAATTTGCTGCCCACTCAGATCTGCTACAACCACTGCCTGGGCAGGAATTTCGGTCTGTACTGAACTACACCCCATGATCTGGATTAAAATAACCCTTCCAAAAATGATTGTATTTAACATGGATCATTTCACAGAGTCTGGGAACAAGGTGATGGGAGCAAAAGTATCAAGTACTTTCTAATTCATATTTATCGTTGAATCTGATGTGTTGCGTAGCTACGTACAGCGAAACAGGCCAAGAAACTAGCCATATTTTCCATCTGCAACATCTACTGCCCTTTCATCCAAGTTGTACCATGTCTTTTCTCATTCTGCTACTCACTGCTGTGGTGATGGGAAGTGCCCCCCTCCACCTTCAGTCTGCAGTACAGTCCTTAGCCATGGTTTTGGATCAGACTGCAAACCTTGCAAATTCCACGTGTTGTAGCTCATTGCAACCTGCCCCTCATGCAGGAAGAGCTTTGCAGTTGTGTTCTCAAGACACATCTGGCTCTTGTCTCTCCCAAATAAGGCTGATCTTGGCTTGCAAGAAAACATTCTTTCCCTGTTCAAGACTCATCAAAGTAGCTTCTTGCTGTAGATATTAAAGTGCTCAGAGCCCATGGTTAACTGTCAGTAGCCATAAAGCAGGTGGATTGTCTTTGCAGAAGTGTAAGCCATAGCTAGATGGTTTATGGAGCACTGTAGGTACAGAAGCCTTCTATAGTAAGAAGGGATCATCTATTCATAGCTTATACCCGCAAAGTCCCCATAAATGAGGAACTGGGAATTCAAGCTTTAAGGAATTTTTGCTATAGACTTTGGAAACATGGGGAAGCAACATGTGTCCTGTTAAGTAGAGGAGTTGGACCTGCATGGTTATTCAAATACTGTGAGCCCCCATTGATTACAGAACAGCTTAGGGTACCTGGAGTAAACAGAAATTTTAAAAAAACCCACCACCATCAAAATAATTGAGTGGAAAATAGAAAAATCCAGAAGGGCTGACACAGACTGTGGAAGGCAACTTGAGGAAATTGAAGCAGCGTTTCACTTTGCCTCTGAAAACAGCTGGTGCCAGGGAAAATTAAGGGCAACAGGAAATTGACTTTTTTCTGACTCTAGAAAATTTTCATGTGTTTTATGTATTTTCAATTAATTCAGGAGTTGGAGGCGGTGGAAGTATCTTATCAAAATTTGAGAAGTACTTCATGCGACATGAAAATGAAATGCAAAAGAGATCAATTTTTTCTAGAAAGCTCAAAGGGAAATCAAAACTGTAGCAATGCATGTGAGTGACAGGAGGCTGAAGACCGGTCATCGAATTTTTGGAAGGGAAACTGAATCTTGGATTTGAAAAATAGGGAGATATATAAAGAAAAGTGAACATGGACATGAATTTTGATTACAAGTGGAATCTGGAAAAGAAAATGCCCTGAAGAAGATTGTTAATAGATATAGGTCCAAAGATATTGGACCCTGCAGGTAGGATTGAGAGTCCGAAATGTCCCAAGAAAAAGATCTAGGGTTGAAAGGCAGACAGAACCAAGGTCAGTCAAGAGACCACATTTGTCTGTAGAAGTTGTGATAGCTAGCACAAACAGCAGCAGTACCTGGAGCACCACCAAAAGGGACAACTTCAGCATCATTTGCTTAAGTTTGTTTTCACACTTGCAGCCAGTGATCAATGAATGCTCAGAGTGAAAATAGACCCCTGGAAGTGTGAAGGTGTGCTGGCACAGATGGGGTAGGCACAGAAGCTACAGCCAACATGAGAGTGGCGTGCTAGGTAAAGGAGTGTGAGGATTAGATGTGTGAGTCAATTACAAAGCAGCAAAGGAAGGTATTTGCAGTATTATGAAAATAAAGGGTACACCTCAGTGTAATAGGGGTGTGTCAAGCTTTTAATGCCATCGTGTGTGTGCCCACTGAACACTGACACATTCTGAAATGATGTAGTGCTTTGGGCAAGCCAGGAACTGAGCTTGGCATAAAGGATCAGGTCAGCTTGGGAAGGATTTGTAACTCTTGGGCTTTAGCTAATGAGGCAGTTTTGTTAAATCTGTGTGATGGAAAAGGTATACCAGAGAGGTCATTGGTACAAATGGATATGGCAAAATTATCTCCTTTGTCTGCCCTAAAATATAAGGTTTTACGCGAATGGTGAACCTATAGGATATTCGTGCTGGCCATGATGCTAACCTAAATCTGCTGCTGAGTGAAGATATTAAATGAATACAATCTTAATCAAATGCGCTGAGAAACTGGAGGAACTAAAGATGCCCTCCATGGCAAAATAATGCATTGTTGCAGTCTTGTTGTCATACTATGCTCACACCAGAAACCAGTGATTAAAGAATCACAGTAATTAACAAAAGCCGTGTGTCAGAGCTGAAGGAAGTTTCAGGTTTTTGTTGATGAGACGCAAATCTTTATTGTTTGTTTCATGTTATTACTGCTGAAAAAAGGCTCATAGCCACCATCAATTCTCTGCTCCCCTACAAATACAAACATCTGTTTTTTTTCCGCTGCTGGAATTATATGCTTTGTCAGTTGAATACACAGCTGGGAGAGATTTGGTAGTTGCAGATGGTTTTTCTAGAACATTTGGCAAATACAAGAAAATCCAGAGTTCAGCAGTATAGCCATATGATGATTCCAGCCAGCCAACTTTTTGCATCCTTATGCTGCCTGCGGACGGTGATTGTCAGATCTGTGGCTCCTGGTGTTCTAGGAAATCCGAGGTTTTTACCTTTGGGTGTGTGAGTACCTTGTCTCTCTCCTCCCACCATCTTACAGGGTGCTTTCAGTCCTAGTTAGGAGAGTTTTGTAAGACATAATAGTAATTCTAAAACATGGGAGAAATATGTTGAAAATTATAGACTGAAGTCAGTTATGGATAGAGAGTAAGGCTGGTCAGCGAGGTTGAGAAAGCTTTAGGTTGTGACATTGAATATTTTAATTTTAAATGGTTTAGCTTCACGGACAGAGGAAATAATTGGGGAGGGGCATTTCCCAAGCATTTCTTCTGGTGAGCAGAAACAATATGATCCACATAAGTGAATAGAAAAAGGATCACACTAAAGCACAGAGGGGTTCCTGAAAACTGCAGTGAGTGGCAGGGAGATCGTGCCAGAGCTGTGCCATGCTCAAGGTGTACAGCACTCAGCTGGCTGGAGTTTGCCTGCCACTGTTTGCCTTATCTTGGGCTACTTGAATAAAAAGGGCAAGTGCAGAGTCCTGCAGCTGGGGAAGAATAACCCCATACACCAGTACAGGTTAGGGTTCCTGGGAAGCAACTCCACTGAGAAGGACCTCGGAGACCTGGTGGACAACAAGTTAACCATAAGGCAGCAATGTGCCCTTGTAGCTAAGAAGGCAAATGGTTTCCTGGGGTGCATTAAGTGTGACCAACAGATTGAGGGAGGTTCTCCTCCCTCTCTACTCTGCCTTAGTGAGGCCTCATCTGGGTATTGCGTGCAGTTCTGTGTTCCCCAGTTCAAGAAGGACAGGGAACTCTTGGGGAGAATCCAATGGAGGACTACAAAGTTATGAGTGGACTGGAGCATCTATCTTACATGGAAAGGCTGAGAGACCTGGGGCTGTTTAGCCTGAAGAAGAGAAGAATGAGGATCTTATCAGTGCTTATCAGTATCTAAAGGGTGAGTGTATAGAAGATGGGGACAGTTTCTTTTCAGTGATGTCCAGCAACAGGAGAAGGGATAATGAACATAAACTAGAATAGGAAGTTCCATTTTAATGTAAGGAAAAGTTCTTTACTTTGAGGGTACCAGAGCCCTGGAACAGGCTGCTCAGAGAGATTGTGGAGTCTCCTTCTCTGGACACTTTCAGAACATGCCTTGACATGTTCCTGAGCAATCTGCTCTAGGTGAACCTGCTTTAGCAGCAGGGTTGAATGAGATGATCTCCAGAGGTTCCTTCCAGCCTCCACCATTCTGTGATTCCATAACTGCAGCTGCTAAATATGGCTTTGCTTTAGCAACTGGAAGAGACATCTGCGCAGAAATATTCTACCTATGAAATGATTGTAGAGTTTTCCTCAAAGTTGACCTTCATTTTCTGAAAAGACATGAAGCCCAAGCCTGCCCTGGGCATGATCTGGTGATGATGTATCTGGCTTGCATTTCGGCAGTGACGTAGGCTGTATCTGCATTTGCATGTTTTCAAAATATGATATATTTATTATACCTGTCTCCTTTGGCACCCCTGGTCTGCACAGATAGCCTAGGATAAAGCACAAAAACTTCATTCTATTGCCTGGAAAACTTATTCTAGACAAATTATGATTCCCTCAAATGTTTCAGCTCGGCTCCACTGGCCAGTTAAGAAACTGTACAACTTTCCTGTTGATTCAGGCTCCTGGTTAGACAGGCATGCTGGCAGTGCTGGCTTTTTCCATGCTCACGGATCTTTGTAGACTGTCAGCACCAGCATCACCAATAAGTCTTCTAAATAAATTGTCTGATCCTTGGAACACTGAAAGTTTCATTATCAACAGGTTTTGATGTTATTTTTTTTTAATGCTCAGTTTCTTGGCCTATCAGGATGTATTTGGTGCCTTAAATGCATTTCTGGTGCCTGGCTTTAGGCTTCTGGGTCAGGAAGTTTGCAGCCAGTGGGGGAGTAATTTTGCTGAGAGCCATACAGGCTAGTCCATCCCAAACACGGAGGGTGACCAGCAGATGACCAACAGTGTGAGCCAGCACATATTGAGCAGAGGCAGATGTGCGGGAAACCAGTGTTTCCCACTGCTTCCTCCTCCTTGAGGAGGCTGGTCTTGCTCTGGGTAGTCACTCAGTTCCTCTGTACCTTAAGTAGAAACCCTGTGCATGTATTTCTCCTTTTCATAGAGGGCCAAGATAGTAGGAATGTCCTTTTTGGTTTGTCCTCCACCAGCCTCTTCTTTATGTCAGGAGATGAACAGATCAAAATGTCCAGGGTAAGGTAGCTCACGCTGATGCAGTGCAACTTGCAAACCTGAAATGGTTTTTCATTTTAAAACATGCCATGTTTTATGGCCAACTGTAGCTGTTGGCCACAGTGCTTAGGAGTTTGGTTCTCCAATTTTATGCTCACAGAATTACATATATGTGCTGCATCATGTCATGTCGTGAGACTAGAAATCCCCCATTGTGAATTACCTTCTCTTTTCTCTTGCAGAAGTTCCATGGAGTTGGACTGAAATAAAGTTTTGGGATGTCTCTATTTGGATTAAAATTTGGAAAGAAGAAATTAAAAGGTGAGTGTGGTCTGGCAATGCCATTGTTATGGGTGACAAACTAAGGTATGTAAACACAGCACACACGCAAGCCCTTGAGATTGTGTTTGGGAGCACGTCTTACACCAGCAGAGCAGACAGGGGAAAACACACTTTCTGTACTCTTCCTGCATTTGTACAATCTTGGACGAGCGCTGTGGGTGGTGTTCCAGTGAAAAGGGAGATGTGCAACAGAACAGGCTGCAAAGTTTGTGCTCTGTCATGGCATGTGACTGGCTTGGGGAAGTTGAGTTTTGGTGTTTCAGGGGCCTTTTGGGGGAGTGGGTGGATGAGCAATGCACAGAACCCTCTCTCAAGCAGTTAAAATATGCTAGAAGCAAGTTAGTGTGAGGGTCTGATGCAGTCTTTTGATGATGAAAGTGTGTTGATGGCAATGATCCAGATATTCCCTTCAATGTGAGATAGGAAGAAGAGCAATGTACAGAGATTCCCCCTGCCAGCACTCCAAAGACTGCTGAGGGGAACACTAACTCTGGAGGAGTAACCAGAGCCTACCTAACTCCCTCCATATTGGCTTCACGTGGCACCCAAAAAAGTCTGTGTGGAGATAGGGAGCAGCCATCCTCTGCAGCATGAACCTTACTGGACTTTGCAGCAGAAATCCCTAAAGAGAAAAATTCCTGGAAGAAGTCCAGCAGGACTTGTATCCTTAAAGCAAGGCAGCTTGCTGCAGCCTCTTAGGGTACATCTTCATCAGGCTTTGTAGCAGGAGACACTGAACTTGTGTTTTATCACTTCACCTCCAGGCCCGGAGTGTGATCTCTGGTCAGGCTCAGACACTGTGAAGATAGAAAGTCTCTAACCTTTCTTTTCCATGGTGTTTGTCCCTATATTTGATGAATGCAGAGTTTCATGCCCTACTCATATTTTGATATGAAATTATTTTTTCCGCAACCTCTCTGAGCCCAGAAGGCTGAATAGCTTTTTCCCAAGGGTTTATTTTTGCAATTGTGCTGCTGTTTCCCCTTCCTTGCACAGGGCAGAACATGAGACCTGGTGTTAAGACAGGGGCATCCGTTTGCTACTCTGGTAGTTCAAGGGGAGGAGGTTGCAACTGCCCCTGGGGAAGGATCTCTTCCAGCCCAAGATTTGTTTCTTCATCTTGGCTTTGGAGATGAAAGAGTACAGGCTTGTCTGTGAGCTGCCACCCACCCAGGGCATCCTCTCTTGTAAAGCAGTAGCTGTTCTGATTATTGAAAAGAATATGTTGTTATATTATGAAAATTTTGTGTTTTGCCTGGCCCTGTGTCTGGGCTTTAGCAGAGAAGCCCCCCCCTTCAACCAAGTGTTGAAGAAACTCAGATATCCCTAGAAATAAACCCTATAATTTCTAGGGAAAAAATAGTTTCTTTCACATTTCATGCACTTTTGATCACTGGTTCAAAACCAATTAAATCAAACTGAGGAAGTTCAGCGGAGGATAAGGGAAGCTGGGGTGATGAGGGAATGAGGAGCTTCCACAACAGGAAGCCAAAGGAGCATTTTTTCCTCCCCTTTTATTTTTATTCTTTTGCCTGGCAGCCTGAAAACTGAAAGGCTATGATTGCTCCTTGCAAACATTTCACTGAAGTAAATGACAGGGTTGAAGTGCTATTTTAATCCAACAGTTTATAAGCCTTTGTATTTGGAGAAGTCTGCAGGACTGTGCTGCCTGAGAGCAGGCAAGGCTCTTCTGTGGGGAACATCTCATGCACTCATCTTGGAGGGACAATACTGCTCATGAAAAGACCAAATTTCTATTCCAAAAACAAAGCTGGATGACAATTAACCTTACTGAATAACCATGCTCATGGTATGACTTTCGTGGGAGGGAATGGATTACCTCAGCATCAGCTGATGAAACTGGGATTAGGATTGCTCCCATGAGAACCAGTAATATTTTGCTGTTTCTCCCTAGCAAGACATGGCTGTTTCTACGTGAACTGACATGCAGGAAAGATTAGTAGAGTTTTTCCAGTATACGTTTAAGGAGCCAGGAACCTTTAAGAAGGTTCCCAAAACCTTCCAGAATCTTCAAGAACTTTTAAGAAGACAGGTTATATGGTCTAAATTTCTTGGAGATGAGTCAGTTTTTTACAGTTTTATGTTCTTTATACAAGGAATCAGGGATGTAACTAAAACTCAGCTTCACAGAGCAGTAATGTGCAGAGTCATGCCAGACACACAAAGACTCTTGGAGAAAACCAGTTCCTAGATGACCCAACCTTAGTGAAGCTCTTCAAGCCAAAGTAGGGAAGTACATCTCTTAGATGAGGAGCAGTAGTGTTTCTGTGGAAAAGATGCCTGGGGTCTTTTATGCTGAGGTTTAACCTACAATGCAAGTTGAAACAGAGAGAAATGGGGACAATTCTAGTTCATGGAGTGTGTAGGAAGAAATAAGGATCATGCCTTGGTGCTGGCTGATAAATGTGGAATATTTCTGCTTACTGGTTTGATCCCATGGCAGCTTAACCAGCACTGGAGCTTTGTACCTCAAGGGTGGTGATGGTCAAGTACTATCTATGAAACAGAAATAAAGAACATGGAGAACTCATCTACACAAATAACCTTATGCCAAGGTGTGTGCTTCCAGTTGATGGCAAGAGCAATCATTGCTACAGCTTCATTTCCCTAAGCCCAGCCTAGGGGCATTGTGAGAGGAAGAGGAAGGATATAAATTGAGCCAGGGCTTTTGGAAAGATCCATTGGATTTTCCTTCTTGCTGCTAGGCACAGCCTGCTCTTCAAAGCAGCTGGGTTCTGGGCAGAGTTTGGCAGAGGTAGCAGCTCCCCTTGGAGAAGGCAGTCCCAGACTGGCTTTACAGCCAGAAAGCTTGGCTGCCTTCTGGGACTCCCATTCAGATCTGATAGGAAATGTCTTACCACAACAGACACCAAGTATGAAAAATATATTTATTTTTACATGATTTCCCATGAGGGAAATAACTGTGAATTGAAAAACTTCTCAAAGTTTTCTCCAGAGCTGTATTTATTTTTATGATTTTTACATCACTTCCTAGCACTGTGTATTGCTGTTATTAACAGCATGTGCAATTACCAGCATGTCTAGGAGATACTGTTTTCTAGTAAAGGAAATTATATATTCCAGTTGCTCACTGTCAGGCTAGTTTTTAAAACAAGAGCAAATTACTGTTTCAGCTGCTTTATTTGGCATGCAAAATAACATGAATTACTATCACAAGAACCACAATATAAAGTGATATAAAATTCTAAACTAAATTTGAAAAGAAATTTACAATTAAAGTTTTCCAAAATGAAGAAGTGACAATTTCTACTGCAAATATATTTGAAAAACACATACTTCCATTCTGAAGTGGATTGAAAACGAACATGAAAAGACACAGGTGCTTCTTGAGAAATAATGTGTTGCAAGGCATTTTTGAAATGTGGTCCAGAGCCAAGGGTGAGACATTGACAGGAGGAGGAAATGAAGGAAAACCAGAACTGGTGTTATTGCAGAAGATGGGGGAAGGGAGACACGAGGCAGCCTCTGTCCCTTCCCAGAGTAACCCAAAAGGGAATATTTTCTGTTTTAAGGTTATCTAACACTTCTTCCAGGCCTGTATCCCAAATGTGCTGTTTGACCACGAGTGTTGTACATGCTGGGCAAGTAGAATCATAGAATCATAGAATGTTTTAGGCTGGAAGGGACCTCTAGAAGTCATCTTGTCCAACCTCCCTATACGAGCAAGGACGTCTCTACTTAGGTCAGGCTGCTCAGAGCCCCATCAAGCCTGACCTTGAATGATTCCAGGGATGGGGCCTCCACCACCTCCCAGGGCAACCCATTTCAGTGATCTATCCCCCTCATGTTAAAGAACTTTTTTTCTAATATCCAATCTAAATCTATTCTTTCCTAGCGTAAAACCATTACTCCGGGTCCTATCATTAAAACCCCTTTTGAATAGACCTTCCCCTGTCTTTACATAGGCCCCCCTTCAGATACTGATAAGTCACTATAAGGTCCCCTCAGAGCCTTCTCTTCTCCAGACTGAACAGCCTTAACTCTCTCAACCTGTCTTCATACAAGAGATGCTCCACTCCCCTGATCATTTTGGTGGCCCTCCTCTGGACATACTCCAATATGTCCACATCCTTCTTGTGCTGAGGGCTCCAGAACTGGACACAGTACTCCAGGTGAGGTCTCACCAGGGCAGAGCAGAGGGGCAGAATCACCTCTCTCCATCTGCTGGCCACAGTTCTTCTGATGCAGCCCAGGATAGGATTGACATTCTGATCTGCAATTGCACATTGGTGGCTCATATCCAGTTTTTCATCCACCAGCACCCCCAAGTCCCTTTCCACAGGGCTGCTCTCCAGTAGATCCTCTCCCAGCCTAGACTGATAGTGCTGGTTGCCCCAGCCCAGATTCAGGACCCTGCACTTAGCTTTGTTGAACCTCAGAAGGTTCATCTGGGCCCACCTCTCCAGCCTAGCCAGGTCCCTCTGGATGACATCCCGTCCCTCTGGCATATCAGCTGCACCCCCCAGCTTGGTATCATCCGCAAACTTGCTGAGGGTGCGCTCAGTGCCACTGTCAATGTCATTAATGAAGATATTAAACAACACTGGTCCCAGCAGAGACCCCTGAGGGACACCACTCATCACCTTCCTTCATCTGGACATTGAGCCGTTGACCATCACTCTCTGGATGTGACCATCCAGCCACTTCTTTATCCACTGAACAGTCCACCCATCAAACCCATATTTCTCCAACTTAGAGAGAAGGATGTTATGGGGGACCATGTCAAAGGCCTTGCAGAAGTCCAGATAGATGACATCCATTGGTCTACCCTTGTCGACTGATGCAGTCACTTCATTGTAGAAGGCCACTAGGTTGGCCAGGCAGGACTTGCCCCTAGTAAAGCCATGCTGACTACGTAGGATCACCTCCCTGTCCTCCATATATGGGGCATCCTTTTAGAGCTCTCTTTTCTTGTTTTCTCTCTCCTTTTGGTGAGAATACCAAATATTGCTTTTAGAAAAAGGACAGAATCTAATATCAAATTTTATCTTCATATTAAAAATTTACTGTACCCGGGGTAGAAATAATTCCAGTTCACCCTCAAGATTTTTTATTTCAGACCTTGCATCTGCTATTTGAAAATGGAGGTATATTAGTACATGTCCTGAATGGGCATTGTGTTAGTGATGCCAGAAAAAATCCACAACATTTTGCATAATATCAGGGACATACAAAATGTTTTAGCTGTGTGGGAAATTCCAGTTGCCATTTAGTGTTTATTCAGTTCTAGCAGGAGGCTAAGTTTAGTACCAAGCACCAAAGAGACAATCCATGACCACAAAAGTGTATTTTTTACATTTCGTTTCTTCAGGAGGAAGGAGTACTCTTGTTCTTTTGACTCATAAAGACATATTAAAGATATTTATTTAATAATGGAGGAAAAGGCAGGAAGGAATAGGGCTAAATCCATTTATGGTGGTGTCTCTGAATGCTCTTGCTGAAGGTTTTTTAAAATTAAATCCCTCACAGTACAAGCTGCTCCATTTCAGAGATGAAAATGCATGTGATTGCCAGCATAAATCCTCTCCAGCCACAGCAGCCAGAGAGGCTCCGTAGAAGAGGGGACATCTACACATGGAAAACGTGTGGGTTTGTAACATGGAGCCCTGGAGAGCCCCTCCTTTGAGTCAATAATAAAAAACACGTTTGTTTGCCAGGCAGCTGCGCATGTCCCTGCTCCGAGCAGGGCTTGGCTGTGACCTTCCCCTTCCTCGTTTCCATCCCACTGGGTTCTCACTGCTCCTCCTGCTCCGGCCATGCTCGCTGCACCCTGCCAGGCTCTGGCTGCAGTTCAGGGCAGGGATGGGCTTCGGTTTCATGCCACAGAGCAGCTGGCACACCAGCACCAGGCATGTTACAGCGTTAGGCTGATACCTGAGCAAGGAGGGTTCAGCTTTTGTCTGTGTCCCAGACTGACTGTGTAATGTAGATATTTAACCAGTGCAAGCCTCAGACCTGTCATATGGCTCTTCCCTTCTGATCCATGTTGGGTAAAGATCCCTGGCTTTGGTCTTGGGTAGAATTTGCTCAGTGCAGCTCTGATCCCAGCAAGGTTGCTGTGTTATGAATGTTAAATTCTGTGATGTCACTGCTATATAAAATAGTCTGGTTCCCTTTAACCCAACAGAGGGGACTCTACCCAGGTACAGCACCTGCAAATCAAGAAACTTATTGCATAGTTCCTTCACCTCTCATGTCTACAAAAAGGGGCACTTGTGGCTTTAAGTTGAAAGGAGATTTTGGTTATTAGATTGTATAATAACCTTCTTGAGAGCAGCGATTTTAGTTGCCTAATATATATACAATTACTTGTCCTCTCCCATGGAGTTGCCTTTCAATGGACACTGTAATTCTCTTTTTTGGGGGGAGGATAAAGGTATTGATGCAGCATGGCAGGTTCCAGTTCTTTGTGCAGAAGGAGTAACAGTCCAGCAAAGACCAGAAATAATGGCTAAGATTTCTCTGCCTATCAAGAGATGGGTGCTGGGTGCAAGTTGGCACTTGTGCTGTTGCTGAGAGGTGATACCAAAAGCTGGGTCACACAGTGACAATGAGGAGCCCAAAAGTATGGTTCACAAAAGTAAAAGAGAGATGGGACAGGAGCAAGTGGAAGGAGACACATGATGAAGACTTGAAACAAAAAATGTACTGCAACTGGTGGAGGTTTTCTTAGATTGCTTATAGCCTATTGCAGGAGAGACCTCAATTATAGTCTCAGGAAGGTCAGATACGTGCCCTTGGGAGCAGAATAACCATGTCACAACTTTCACAACTTGGGATTGGTAAGGTTAACAGCTTTGCTAAGAGCCACTCTGCAAGGGAAGCTGAGGAGGTGAGCCCAGCTCCTGGATGCCACTCTTCATAGCTGGTCCAGGACAGCATTTGTTCTCTTGAGGTCGCTTGTTTAAAGGGTGGAGTAGAGATCATTATTTTTACAGAGTTTATGCTGTCTCTGTTCTGTTGTCAGATGTAGTTACACTGGCACTCCCCTAATTGGGCTGTGTTCATTTCATGCTTGAGGTATCAGGCCCTAGTTTGTACATGACTTGGCAAAACCAGGCAGCCCTTAACCTCCTGTTTCTTGGAGCCACAAGACCTAATATCTACAAAACTTTTCCAGCTGCCTGTTGGAAGCTCTTGGCACATGCTCCTCAGCATAAACCAGAAACAAATTTCCAGGCTGTCTGACCAGATCTTCAATCTAACCTTTTGCAGGACTTTTCCGTGCAGCAGTCCTAAATGGTGGGTTGGCCAGTTACGTTTATAGCTTATTTTTGGCATAGGTTTAATTGAATTAAATACAGATGTTATTCTGTGGTTTAGCTCCTAAATCTGTCTGCCTGAGAAAACGGCCACTTTCCCAGTGACTTGGTCTCAGTGGTTAGACCAAGAACTGGGCACTAAGCCATATTTATATACACTGAGTTTCCACTGATGAATAATTTAAAATAGTTTTCAGTGGCAGTGAAATGATAACTTGGAGCACAAATATCATTCCTTTTTTCCAGTGATTTGTGACTGCAGCTTGCAGAAGCAGAAAGTTTGAGTTGCTTAAAGATACTAAAAAGTTTCAATAAATTAAAAACTTCTCATCTGATAACTCTTCAGGTTTCCCCTCCCTTTTTCCTCAATGCTTTTAGAATCAACAGAGCATGATAAAACATGCGTGCTTGGATCTACAGCCAAAATATCCTGAGCTGTGGTCTCCAGGCCAAGCTGGTGTAATGCTCGACTTTTCCTATATTTTTTTTATTGTGATCATCCAAGAGCTTTCTGTCCAAACAGTCCCAGAAACAAGTGAGAGTTGTCTGGTCTGTGGTAGTTCAGAGATGGTTTAGGAGGCACAACAGTAGGACATCACAGTCCTCTGTTGGTAAAAAAAAAACCACGAGGGCAGCCTTGCCCGGTGCATGTGGTCAGTGGTGGTTCTCCTTTGGTGTAGCCAGAGGACAGAAAGTTCTGCTTGTTGATGTTACTTGACGAGGCACCCTTTGCAACTCATTGTGGTTGATCTTGCTTTAGCCAAGACTATTGGCTGTAATCCAATAACGAAAACAAAAATCTTGCCCCTGGAAATTAGCTTCATGTTTTGGCCTTTAGGGACACCATCTCTGACGGACATTGATGGCTATGGCAGGTCAGAGAATTTCCATTCAGTTTTGAACCAGGTTCACAGCTATCTGTGGCTTTCAGAAATGGGTTGGCCTAGAAAACCTACACTTAGGTACCATACAATCAGGCACATGAAGACAACGCCTTGAGTGAGTGTCATTTGCTGTTCTGTATCACGCCCCACAGCTTCATGTTTCTGTGCTATCCCTAAGCTGTTTGTAGCTATTTATGTGCCTCACATAAGGGCCATACCTCATAGTGGTGAGAAGCCAGGCTCCTTTCTCACTGGAACAGATACATGTGTGGTTTCTCTCTGGCAGCATTTGAGATGCCTGAATTCAAATGCACATGCCAGGTGCCTCTTCCCTGGCTGCACAGAACCTGGGGGCAGGCTGAGGAAGGGAGGTGGCTCCTCACTCCCCCAGCAAGCCCTGGGAAGAGCAAAGGAGCTTGCAGCATGTCCAGTTGTTGCCAACAGCACTTGGATTTCTGTTTCTGTGAGCAACCCCTCAAGGGCTGCCCATCCTATAAAAACCAGAAAGTTGCTGAGGACTTTAGAGCCTCTCAGAAGCTGCTGTGTGACTCCAAGGGTCTAGTGTATGTCCTGTGTCTCATATGCTGGAAAGGGAAGAGATACCCAAAGAGCTACAGCCCAGATCAGCAATTCTGGATGTCTTCATGCCTCTCAGTCCGTCATACGTTTCCATAGCTCCTTCCAGCAAGGCAGCTGGGCAGACCTGTTGGCTGTGAGCACCACAGACAATGTTGTCCTCTGCGAATGATCAGCGTCTTGTTCAGGGTTGCCATAGGTCTTTGGGTTGCTTGTGTTGCTCCACATAAGCGTGTGGTGCGTGCAAACAACTCTGTCTCTGTCTGCTGGCTCCCCTTCCCAGGGTCAGCATGGGCTCTGCAAATGTGCCTCTGTAGCATGGGACATTTTCAAGCTTTGTCATCTATTCCTATTTATAGTAAAGCTGTTTATCTTTTCTGTGGCATTTACTCCAGGACAAGAATTGGAGCCCCTGAGGAGAGGATAAGGGTAGCACTTAGTATGGAAGGAAACATGTTGGGAAGTTCTGTTTTTAAGAAGTAGCTTTTTCTTTTGTCTACTTTGATAATACTGGATGCTCTCAGGAAAATTTCTGGAAGGGCACAAGACACAATAGTTAAAGCCTTGCAAGCCTGGATCTCCTGGGCTTTGCTTCTGTTTTCCTCTAGGACACCAGACAAGTTACTCTGATCAGTCTCCACATTGTTCTGCCCATTATGAAAGATGAGAAAAATATGTCCAAGGAAAGCAGTGAAGGATTAAGCACTTTGAGGGTCCTGAATGAAACTTCATGTGGTTGGTCTGAATTGCCCGGTTGGGACATATGGGAGCTGATGCAAAAATGTAACAGCTAGGTGTGCCTAAAGAAAGAGAGAAGAAAAAAAAGAAAAGGAAAAAGAAAGGGAAAATAACCTGCTAACATAGCTTTACGTTAGTAACTAGAAGGCTTGGTGAAAACAGCCCACAGACAGAGACAGAAAAATGGTAATCTGAAAAAGAGCTTAAAAACTATTTATAGGGTTATTGGAGGGAAAGGAGGAAGGATAGCAGTTCAATGCACTGGAAGCTGATATGCTTGCTAATGCAAGAGTGAATAAACAGGAAGAACTAGATGTCTTAACACATCATTTAATAAGTGCAATAGGCACGTGCTGGGATAACTCATGAGACTGGAATATTAATAGAAAAGAATAAAGCCTGTTCTGGAAGGGTAACAGAGGTTTTCGTTGTATGTCTGTGTGCTCTGAGACCCAGCATGAAGAGGGGAACAAATCGCAGATCTCTGAATAATGCTACAAGAAAAAAGAACACAGGCCCAGCAAACTAAGAAAGGCAGTCTTTTGTGAAGAAAACAAAAAAATACACATATAGTTTTCTGAGACACAGGGCATAGTGGTAAGTGAATAATTCTAGCTATGCAGAGGCAGAACTGGAGAGGAGAGTAGGGGAACATGACCTGCTCATCTGACACTGAGTTTTGAAGCAGAGGTGGGTAATTTTTTGGAGCCAGAGAGAAAACTGTTCCAGAACTGATTCCCTCCAACAGGGAGGAGCTGGCTTGTCCTGTGAAAGCAGGAGGGAGTGTAAACAGGAATGATTATGAAATGACTGTGTGATACTTAGGAAAAACTGACAATAGTGAAGTGCTTAAAATGGACTTCAAGAAGGAAATCTTCAGTAAACATGAAGAATTAGTAGCTGAGATCTCATGGGAAGGAAATCTGGAGTAGAGGGAGAGCTAAGCAGAGCTGTCGTTTCTCTAAATAGTTGATAATAAGGGCACAGGTATAAGTTATCTTTCAGAGAAAGGCTCAGAAGCATGAGTGAAATGAGGAAATCACAAGCTCCTTTTCTTCAGTCAGAGGAAAGATGCCACTGGAAGGTGCAAAGCAGCTTGTTTTATCCAGCACAAGCTGTGCGGCAAAGACTCAAAGCAAGAAAAAGCTATCAAGGATATAAAGGGCAATAAAAGTTGTTCTGTAAGAGCTGGGATCTCTGAGATTCTATAACCCTGCTAGTAAGGAGATCAAAGACGATTTATGTCTGCTACTCAGTGAAAAAAGCCTAGCAAACAATGCTAAGAAATCTAAGAGGGGTAGGTTTTATTTGTTGTTTTTTGAGGGGGTTGTTTTTCTTTTTCTTTCTTTTTTTTTTTTTCAATTTAGACATCTAACACAATAGCTGTCAAAAACAGAGGGGAAGGGGAGAGGTTTGGGGCTGGAATAGAGAGGGAACGTGTTGGCTAAGTAAGGTAGAGTATGGCCTGGAGCAGTGCTGCCTGTGAGAGTTTCTGGTGCACAGACAGTCAAAGTTCAGAAGACTGAGAAGAGAGCAAGTGTAGCATCTATCTTGAAACAGGGGAAAAAGAAAAGCTGAGCCATTATAGATATATTGGCTTTGCTTCTTTGGTAAAGGTTAAAACAATCCACAAACCACTTCAAAGTAACCAGAAGTGTGTGAAGAGATGATTAACAGTCAGCAGTCCTGAAAAACTGCATCAAAATAAAATTAATTCTGTGCTAGAGGTAGCCAGAGGGCTAGTGGAAAAAGCCTTAGATAGTTGCCATGTATCTTGATTGTCACTTATAGCATTTTTACAAGTAAACAGGTGATACATGCTTGAGATAAAATCACCATATAACGAATGCCAGACTTTTCAGAAAAAAGATACACTGACAATAGCTATCAATGACTGATGATGAAACTTGAGAGATTCATCAGGGATGTGTCCTGAGTCCTGCTATTCGGTATTTTCTTCTACATCTTGGCTGGCAAAGTAAAGAACACATTTAGTAAATCTACAAATGGCACCATGGGGGCAGGAGCTACAATCACACTGAAAGATAGGAATAGAATTGATTAGTTGGAGGAATAGTCTGAAAAGACATGGATGCATTTCAGCAAGGACAAATGAAAGATTTGCATTGCCTGATGAGGCATCAGCTCTGCCAGAAAGGACTTGCCAAAGTGGATCATATTCTGGAACACTGTCAGCTACATGCTGGTGGTGCATGAGGATATTATTTTAAATTACTTCTAGGTAAATTCCTATGTCAAATATGCATTATCTACAAGATAGGTGGAGTGTTCCTTGTGTTCTGGTCTGCTTTGGTAAGGCCTCAACTACAAACTGTGACCCATTTTGGTCCCTGTGCATCCAGAGCAAGGTGAACTAGATGGGAAATCCACTGGAGAGTAGCAAGAATGGTGCTACTTCTGACAGCTTGACTCATAAGAAGTGGCTGAAGCAACTGGATTTGCTTACTCTTGGGAAGAGAAGGCTACATTAAGGCACAACAGCCTTCAATACATAACAAACTTTTCTGTTCTCTGCATCTTTGGCAAGTAGCACAAGGGACTGAGGGGGAGCAGAAGAGCACCTTTGGCTATCCTGGGAGAAGATACAATTTTTTTAAATTGAAGTAATGAGTTTCATGTTAGATGCAGTCCTGGAATAGGCAGTCTGGAGAACAGCCATCACTGGAGCTTTCTAGGACATTTATTTGGAGTGACAATCATGACTCTCTCTTAAGCTAGAGGATAGATTTTGTGACCCTTTGAAATCCCTTCCAGTAGTTTTTGATTTCATGATTTCACAGTGGTGATGTCCCATCTGTGCAATGATGCTAGGAGATGCACCTGTAATGGAGGACAGTAGGACAGAGCTAACAGTAGGCTGATGGCCACAGTACTTCTCTACCAGTGTCACCAGTCTCTTCAATTCCCTGACGTGGGGTGGCTGGTCCAGAGCACGAATTCCCAGTGACATTACATTTTAGCAGCTCTGTGTGTGTTTTCTGATGCTTCGTTCATATCTGTATTGACTCCACTTACCTTCAGGCATGTCTGATGTGTTTCCTCTTCTTTACAGAGGAAGAGAGACAACTTCAAGCAAACAATCGGGATTTTAATCTGCAGTTTGAATATGCTGTGAGTAACGAGCATATGTTGTTTCATGCAGATGTAGTCACAGATGTAGCTGCATCTGCTTTATGTTGTTTCAAGGGGGTGACATGACTGCATGCTAGCTACGATTTTGCAAACAAGGCAAACGTGCCAGATAGATGAACCAGCAGAGATGGTTCATTGTTGAGTCAACGTATGGGAGCTCTGCCTTTGGAGTTAACCCTGCCAGTGGGCAGCTGAAGGAGATCTAATGCTGGAAAACCATAATGCAGTGACTTGACACACTTCCAGAAAATTATTTGTGAGTCAAAGTGTTTGCAGGAACAGGCTCCAAGGCCTTTCAATAAAGGAAACCGGGCGGAATTTTCTGCTGGAAATATGTCTCCATTTAAAGTAAAACATGAAAGGAAATGTATCAGTTCCTCAGCTCTTACACTGAAATCCTCTCTGGCAGGAAGGTTTTGAATCTGGCCTTTGTGGCTTCCTGCCATCTTTATTTCCAGCTCCTTAACAACCTGCTTAGGCTCATGTTGTGTCATGAAATCTGTGACTCCAAGGAGCAACTTGATGTGGGCTGGCTGTGACCCAGGTCTGCCAGGCTATGGTGCCAAGAAGCCCCTTTGGCAACTTTATTTCTGAAGCTTGTGGATCGTTTGCTGACATTGTGCAGAGGAGGGCTAGCTCAGTTGATAGACCTGTGCTTCCTGGATCCAGGATCACCTCCTCCTTAAGATGATACTGAAGCTGACTTCTTTCAAAGTGTTTGCAGCTGCCAACCCATAGTGAAATGAATTTTGGGGAATTTTTTTCCTCTGCATATCTGAATTCCAGTGGTGAATTTAATCCTTCAGTTTTACTCAGGAGCTCCTTTGGATCATATTTTGGTTTAGGAACACCACAAGTATTCTCTTGGTAAGAACTGGAAAAACTCACTTTAGAACACTGTAATTTCTCATGAGATAGGAGACCTGACTTGCCAACAGCTTTGACTAAATTTCTTAATGCACTCGATCTATTGACAAGATGAACTGGATCGTTCTCAGGGGTCACCTTTCATCCATGAACTAACCAACAGTTTATAGACTTCCTGAATATGAAAAGAGTTGTAGTTAATATAAGTAAAGGACTATGCAGCACAAATGCCTTATCAACCCTGGTGATTTGAGACTGGGAAAGTGTATTTGATTTGCACAGAACCTGCCAGCAGAATACTGGGGTGGGTATTGGCACTATGTACGGATTTGTGATCTTTCATTGAATGACTGCAATGTAGACTATGGGCAGCAGTGGGGCAGGGGAGCAGGAGGAAGGTGTACAATGATGTCAGGGTAGAGAGAACAAGCAACTCTTTGGGTTATGAGCCCATTTCTGTGAAAAGCTGTTCATAAGGCTGACTTTGCATGTCACTGCTTTCCAGCTGATTGCTTACATGCCCAAGGATTTGCAAATAACCAAACTGAAGGAGAGCTCTGGAGGGTTTTCATAAGAGTCTGTTGATTAGGTGTAAAAGTGGAGGCAGCCAAAAAGCCAGCTCAATATAATCTGTTAAAACTCTGCAGTGAGTTTCAGTAATCTTATCCTTCATTTTAGTTAGATGTGGCTCATGATTTGTGGAGTTCAGTGTAGACTGAGGCTTAGGAAATCTAGAAAACTGTTCAGAAAGAGCAAAGCCTTGGAGTGGTGAGTGGGTGGTGTGGTAATAAAAGACTTTAAGTGGTGATGCAAGCACTACCCTAACTGTACAGGGCTGCACATCATGTCCTGGGCTGCTTATTTCCAGTAAGTCCTGGCAAAAGTCCAACTTATTAAACCCACATTACCATGGTCTGTGAAAAGGACAAACCTTCCTCATAAATTGCTTCAGATCCCATGCTATACATTGCTGGGTCCATCTGGAGATGTTGAAAGGAGGGTAGTCTCCTGGTACCCTCCCAACAACATATGCATGATGGTCCTGAAAGTTAGCTCCTCCAGGCCTGTAGTCCACTGCAAGGATCGAATCTGGGCCCCTTCCTCATGCTCAGATTTTTCTGAAGGCAGTGGGATTGCACTGCTAAGTACTAGGATGTGGTCGAGGAGACCAAGGCTCTTTGAGCACCACAGCCTGCCCTGGAATTCTCAGGCACAGCAGCTTCTAGGCTTAGTTGTCTCTCAGCATGCTCACTTTTTCTGGATGGGGTAATTTCTGCCTCCTGCAGTCACTCCTCCCTCAATTTGTCTTCCCACCCACATATGTATATAATTCCACTTGTGTACAAGGAAACAACAGAAGTATTTGGACTGTCTGAGTTTCATTGTGGTGCTCAGCTCCTTGGGACATGAAAATCGGCATACATGGGCAGCCACATGGTGATTTGAGTCTTCTTCATAGAGCCAGGAGAACAGCTGTCCTCCAGCTCTCTATCCCACAGCAAGAACCATTAGTCCTTGTCCTCCCGCGCAGGAGTCTTGCCCTCCCTTGAGGCACAAGGAGGTTGCATCAATAGCTATTCCAGAGAGAATAAAGGGACACTGGGAAGAAACTGGAAAGAAACCCAGTAATGTAGCAAAGCTTAGGAAGTATTTTAGACAGTGAAAGCCACAGAAGTGGGGTTTACTTTGCTTGGTAACTTAAGGCCATGTTATCCATAAAACATATAGAACAGATTCTTGTAACAAAGCTAGGTGAGGCAGTAAATGTTTCTTTAGGGTGAGGCAGTTGCTGAGAAAGGCCAGTAAGGAAAAGAAAAGGAAATGCAAACAGAGGTGTATTGCCTTACTGCTGCAGCCGGGCTGTATGTCACAGCTGGTGTGAAGGTTTGAGCCTCTCAGTAAAAAGAGAGTTTCTATTATGTAGACATAGATCAAAGGTACAGAGATGCTTTGTCCTTGTTTAGTCTCAGTGAGAACAGGGAAGTGGGAAAGTACAATCAGAGGTGGGTGTGTTATTCCTGAATAGCTGGTGGTTATCGTCTCTTCCCAGTGCAAAGTCTACAGGATATCTGTGAAGGGAGAAGAGAGGAGCTGAGGAAGACTTGAAAACTCTATTGTGTGTGGAGTCTGACATCAGCTTTGGCAGCTGCTGAAAGCTGGCCCTCCTGGTATGAAGCAAGACTCCCAAATATGCTCAAACCAGCTTTGCAGGAACCTGATGTTGCACCGTGGAAAGTTGTTTCTCCAATGCATGCAAGGGCATGTCCAGATCCCTCACATTTAAACTTACAGGAGGCTATGGAGGGCAAATTCCATCCCAGACCTCCTCAGAAAATATGCAAGAGGCCAAGCTGTAATGCTGTTTCAGCCACAGAGCCTCTTTAGCTGAGCATCAGCTGGGCAGGATGGTTGGACAATCCAGGAGGCTGGACTGACAGGGTAGGATGAGGATAAGAGATGGATAGGAGCTGCATGTAGTGGAAAAACCCTTAACACAGAGGCTTCACAATGAGGCTGAGGGGCAGTTTCAGAAGAAGAACAGAATGCACCCCGTGGGCATATGAGATGTGTTGTGTAGTGGGCTGGAAGTTTGGGGTGGTCTCCTTCACCTGTATGAACAGAGGCAGCACAGACTGAGGTGGGTACAAGGGAAGTGTATCTTACCTGAAGAAGCCTCTTATGTATCTGAGGTGCCTGTGGATAAGGGCAGCAGCTTCAGGCAGTGCTTGGGTAGGTCAGGATTTATTTGGACTCAATGTGAAGATTGAAATTGAAACTAGGTCTCTCAGACTGGTACAGCCCCAGACATCCCTGGCCTTATCCTGCACAGCAAGAATACAGTTATCTTAGAAAAATAAAACAAACTTTAAAACAAAGTGCTGTGCAGATAACTGGGAGGGCTGAGTGTGAAGGTATGTACTACCCACCAGCTCACAAAATTAGTTAGGAATGACTCAGAAACCAAGTGTGAAACCACTTAGTGCAGCACAAAAATGGACTCAATATAGGTCACTAAAAATGAAGAGTCAAGTCCTAATCCTATGTTTATTCACACTGCAGATCCTTCCTGACGTTGGTAAGCAATTTGCCTGTGTAAAGACTGAAATAAAGTGAAAAGCAGGTTGCCAGATGTTGTCCAGCTAGATTTAACGGCTTTAATCAAAGTTCTTATGAGGCAACTCAATCTGGCTGCACTTTCCCCAGCCTGTCTGTGCTGACCCAAGCACAGCTGCAGAAGGGGCTGCCCTGTGTGAGTCCACCATGAAGGACTCTGAAGAAGAAAATCTCTTCTGAAGGCTTTTAATGTTTGCTCTGATCCCAGTTCCCTTTCATTTCTTAGCTTTCACATCGGAATTTAGCACAGCTGCACTGGGACGTCATGAAGGACTGCAAAAACAACTTTGAAATTGGCTTTCAGACAATAGCAGAGGAAATGCAGGGCCCATGAGTCAATGACAAATTTCATCTTGGATCGGGACCTAGGGTCAAACCAGCATCCTTTCTGCAGGACCAGCAGTGAAGGAGCTGCTTGGATTCTGCTTTTGTTCTCTCTGGTCATCTGATGAATTCTCTAGTGAAACAGGAGGGATGTATATAATTTCCTATAGCAAAAAACACACTGCCCTGGGCTGCATCAGCAGCTGGGTTCTTATGTCTTTGAAATTTAATCAGAGAGCAAGGAGCTCTGGTAGTGGGCTTGGACTCTGCTGCACCTCCTCCACTTGCATGTTTAGATCTGAAAAGGATGCCCAATTATCCTCAAGGACCTTCTTGATGTGGTCGGGATGGTGGCAACATCTACCTTGTCTTCCCTTCTCAACCTAGAAATGTTTCCCAGTGTTCATCACACTCAAGGCTGAAGGGAGTGTTGTTCAATGATGTGAAGAGTGCTCTGATTAGCCTCTGAAGGAATAGCTACAGCAGCCACCTGCACTGCTCCTTCTGTGTTTAGGAAGGTGGTAGTTGGATTCATCTCAAGACCAGCTGAGGCAATGTCAGGGAGCAGCCTGAGCAGGGCTGCCCTACAAGATGGGGTGAGCCGGGAGCTGAGGGTGATCCCAGTACAGGCAATGCCCTCTCTGACCAGGGTGCAGCCCTGCAGTACCTGGTTGCAGGGGACAGGGCAGGAGGCTATTAATGGGCCCATTCTTACAATCCCAGACAAGATAAGGTGATGAACTAGGTCCAGGGTCCATTTAGGGAGTCCAGTCAGGAACATCAAGAGACAGAGCTGAAGACAAGACTACACCATAGACCCAAGGTCCATCCAAGAAGCAGAAATATATAGGTCCACCTGGGAAACTAGGACAGATGTTAAGCTGGAGACTGGTACTCCTACAACATAACTCAGACAAGGATTGAAGGCCCATGGCTGTGCATAAATGAGCTCCATAGCCCTGGACAGGGGTTGTAGATGGAGATGCCAGACGAGGTCAAGGCCCTTAAGTCATATTAGGGCCCTGGCAAGCACAGAAAGGTTGAGCTGTGCCAGACATGAGCTGCAGTGAAGTCCATGGACTCCTTTGGACCTCCACTTTTCAACTTAGCTTAAACCTCACGGTGACAAAACTCCTACTGTACTGGTTTGGAGTCTGGTTGTGTGAAACCTTAATGAACAGGGTACGGTGGTTTGGAGTTTGCCTCCTCTGCACCATTTTGCAGTGCTCTGCCCTTCCCTTCACTTCTCCCTGCCTGGCAGCAGCTTCAGGTACTGAGCTGAATGGGAGGAAAAGGCAGTGTAGTCAAAGGATGTGACTAAGAGACAAGACCTTTAGATCCTGTACTTGGCCTGTCTGTGAGCAATGGCCTGAGGTCAGCCAGCCATGCCACCTCTGTCTGCCTCTATGTTCTTCTCTGCACCACCATAATAAGCACCCTCACTGCAGAGATGATTAACTGCTCTGCAACAAGATGACACCAGGGAGAAAAAACAGCAAGGGAAAACACAACCTGGGATAATATTTTCCTAGATATTTTCCTGGAATACCCAATGTGATGGGATCCTGGAACTCACTTCATTATTGCTGCCAAGAGAGGGTCAAAGGGTTACATATGTAAGAAATTCCAAAAGCTGTAAAAAAGAAGAAAGAAAAAAAAAAAAAGAAAGAGGATTTGGTCTGGACATAGATCTTTTTGGGTTTTGTTCTTGGCCAGTCTCTTACTTCTGGGAGTCAGGGTGAGATCTTTACAGGGACCAAATGAACCCCATCAGCATCCTGTGGCCTTTCTCGTATTCTGCTAGGTTGGATCTGCTGCCCACTGTCAGGAATAAGGCAATGAACTTGGTTGGCTTAAAACTGATCTGGACTGACTCTTCTGTGCTCCCTATGAAAACAAAGCTTCCATGGCATCACTTGCCCTGTTATATGTTTTTTTTAAATATGTCCTTGAGCACGTTCACAACCCTATGGTCACCTTTCTGCATATGGCATCTGCATGCTTTCAAATTGTGCTTCTGCAGTTAAGCAAAGTGCCACTGAATAGCTCTCCCACCGCCTCCTTGCAGGGCTTTATCAGAGCACCTGGGAAAGCCATTTCTGCTCCTCAGCTGCTTCGTCTGTTTATACCATGTGCTACACTGGCACCAGTGAAATTACCAGGTCACAACACCTCCCTGAGGGATTGCCAAGGTTTTGTTAAAATTTGCTTTGAGACAGGTTGGCCAGCTGCTAGAAACTGGTATGTCACTGAGCCAGGGGTATAAACTCAGACGGTCAGTGCTCTGCCACACCCTGAATTTTCTGGATATCACCCTTTAGGCCCCATAATCTACCCACAAAATCAGCAGTCTCTCTTATTTCCAGTGACTTTTATGGTTAGGAGATGATTTGTTTGCTCAGCGAACAAAGGTAGGAGCCATCTGCTGAATGTTTGCTTGCGGTCAGACGTCACAGGCGGGCTTCTGAAAACACCCCCAAAGTAACAGCTCATCCACCAGATCTGGACTTGTATAACTGTGGCGCGATGAGCACTATTCTTAGGGACAGCATTTTGGTGGAGTCACACCTCCAGGAGGTGTGAATCTAGCCCCTGAAAAGAGCAGATGAGAATAATCCTTCACCCACAGACAATGTTGCTCTCGTGTCAAGCTTTGCATCTGGAGAGCTTGAGGCTGGTGATGGGTAACCACACTCGAGTCTATTCATTTAGGACACAGGTGCACATAGAGACTGCCCATGGCCAGCCAGAATCCTAAGGCAGATCTTGGAGTAAATTTAAAGCTCTTGACTTTGTGCTTGGCCCATAGAGTTGCTTTTCTTAGATGTTTGATTTTTATAAATCTATAAGAGAAAGAGAAGTTCTGATAAGGCCTCTTAATTGCTACCTTGAAGGGGCTCTGAGTAACATGATCTAGTGGGAGACGTCCCTGCCCACGGCAGGGGGGTTGGAACTAGATGATCTTTGAGGTCCTTTCCAACTTTGACAATTCTATGATTCTATATTTCCTCTCCATCAGTTTTCCCGTATGGGAGTCTCCCTCACTGAAGGCAGAGCATGAGAGAGGTAAGGCAGATGATTCCTTAGAGGCATTGCTTATAAAACAATGGCTGTGTACAGACTATTTAAAACACTGTGGTGCTGCAGGTTCCTGTAGTAACCCTCCAACCCCAGAGTCAAGATCTGGTACAGCTCTAAAGGAGTGACAGGGTGTGATGGTGTTAAGCATCTCAGCAGAAAGATCAAGAGCAGAGGCCAAGTGAGATTTCCCTGTAGTCAACTGAGATGCCAAGCTGCCAAAGCAAGCAGCCCTGGAGTATTGCATGGAAACATAAATGAAATCTTGCACAGAGCTTCAACTCTATCTGTGGTGTGGGAATGCAGAGCTTTGAATTGTACAGGCTGAAGTATTCCCTAGTTTATTTTTATCGTTTAATATTGATATTCCTTTAGCCCCTGAGGGCCATGAACAAGTTACTTGTTGAATTAGAAATCTTCATAGTGATTATGAGGAATTTATTCCTGGTCCTTAGTTTTAATTATAAATTCTATGATAATGAGAGGATCCACTATAATACTCCTTGCCCTTACCCTGAGGTCTGTAGTGTCCCAGTGTCCTAAAAGACAGTGTATGTGAAAAAATATCATGATCCTGAACTACTATGGAGAAAATATTGGATGTCCAGATTTCTGCAGTTAATCATTTGGAAGCTGTTATGTCTGGGTTTTTTACCATGCCTAATGGCAATAGGAAACAAAATGAATGGCTCTGGTTCATTGAGTAGTTTTCCTGACGTAATTAATGGACAGAAATAGAAAGCAGGAATTGAAATAAACCACTCCCATTCTTTTCTTATCTCCCTCTGAGATTTTGCAGGCAAAGATCTATGAACTTTATGTGTTTACTGAGTAGTTTTTCCCATGTTGTATGTGACCCTCTGAAATCAGTTGACGCACAAAGGTCAGGTCCCCTGTACTTAAGTTTTCCTGCTACTGTCTTCTCTTTTTTTTAAGTAAGTGGCCATGACATTTTTCTTCAGTTTAGTGGGTAAGGAGCATCTTTAGATCCAGCTTTTATTAAAAAATCTGCCAGACACTGTGTCTGGTGGACACAGACTTGTCAAGTAATTTAATTCTCTCTATGCTGGGTTTACAGAGGCTGCTGCTACTCCATTGCTTCTCTTTCAGCAGTGTCTGTAGAGCCTGTGTGCAGCACATATCCCATGGTGAAGAATGTTGAAATAAACCAAATTTAACTATGTGTCATGACAATTAGATCACACGCATAGTTAACCACACTCAGAGATGGCTGCATGATGCTAGGATATAGGCAATATTGTTTATATGATGATCACTGATAAACATCTTTTCTTGCTGGAATGCAGTCAATGGGAGGATTTGGCTAGCTCTTCCATGAAGGGCGTTTCCATCTCTGCTCTTTTAGACACTTCTTCATTGGCTTGTATGTGGAATAAAACATGAAGTAAAAGCTGAAGAATGTTGCTGTACTTTGTGTCTGAACATAGTGAAATCCAGTAACTGCCTAAAGTGAAATAGCTTCCCTCACACACCTGTTGGTGGTAATCTTAAATAACTGGTTCAATGGTGAAAACACGCTGATGTGTGTCAGTTTAGATGAGATCAAGATCCTGGATTAATGCAAGGATTGGTAGCACCCTGTGATTCATACTTAGTAGCTCCTGCCCTCCCACCAGCTTAGCAATATCTAGAGGCTATTACAATGCTACAATCACCATTTTCTCTTCTGTTGAACCAGCAAATCTATTACTGAATGAAGGTGCACCGTGTAGTACCTACCTTATTGTACTGTTCAACCTTAGGTTTCCTGAAATGGGGTATACAGGCATCTTCTGGAGAGCTTCTAGGATGGAAATTTTAGATATGCTAACAACAGATGGCATAGATGCTTCCAGGACTAAACCTGGATGAGTGCTTGATAAACTCCGTATAAAAAGAAATTCTAGTACACCTGAAAACCGAAGGGGCAGCTTGAGCTGTTGGGCTCATTATGATGGATTGAGCCTGGCTATCAGATGGCAAGATTTGGACCAGAATGCTCTGATCTGGGAAGAAAATATCTAGTTCTGTAATCTCGAGCTTGGGTCTTTCTCTGGTTTGAAGAAAAGAGGTAGAGGATCAGCCATTTGTTGTGGTTGGAGGGACCATCTGAAATTAGAAAACAAAACTAGAAATAGGGAACAAAACTGCAACTTGCTTACTGAAATGCTGAGTTCTTGTATTAGTGGCTGTTTGCACAACACTGCATTCAAGTGATCTCTGTGGAATAGAAACAAGACGCCTCTCCAAGCTGCTGAGAGGCTGCTGAATCAGCTGAAAACAATAATCCCATACTCTGCTCCTGGGAGGACCTATAGCTCCTATGGTGCTTCAAAGTCTCAGACAAGTTATAGATAACTGACCTACTGTGTGTTTTCTAAAACTACTTTGTAGATACTACCAGAAAAATTGCTGTGTTATGGTTACAGTTTTTACTTCGCTTTGTGGATTGTGTAAGTGGGGAAACTGTTAATAAAGGGAAGATGTGTCTCTGTTTGTGAGTGACTTCACGTACCTGTATTTACCTGCAGTTACACACTGGCATAAACTGAGCATCATGTTTTCACCAGTTTGAAGGGGAATTCTGTCTGTTTATCCAGGCTTGGCATGACTGTGTGGGGGAAAAGGAAATGTTTTTTGAACTGCTGTTGGAAACAATGCTATTGCTAAATATAAGCAAGTAAAAACAGAGTTGAAATGGGTTGTGCTGTAATTTTGTTTCCTGTTTTACCAGTCCTATTTATTTTCCTTTTTTTTTCCCCCTACAGAACAATTCAATTAAAACATCGAAATACAACTTCTTCACCTTCCTGCCTCTCAACCTGTTTGAACAGTTTCAACGAATAGCCAATGCTTACTTTCTTTTCTTGCTGATTTTGCAGGTATGAATTCACTGTGCTTTTTCTAGCAGGTTGCATTGTCTGTTATCAAAGCCTGTCTATGTATTGAAAGTTGTAATGAAGTGCAAGCTGTATCCCTGTTATGAATTAGCATCTTAATAAAACCTTAAAGGAGATAGAAAGTAGGGCAGAAAAAAGTGATTTCTTCTCTTACCTTTGGATATGAGGGTTAACTAAATGGAAAAAAAAAAAAAATCATTAAAGTTTTCAATTAATTGTGTATCTTTTTCATACCTTGCCCTACTACCCCTTTGTGTCTACATCTGAGTGCTCCTGGCTGTCCTCGGATTTGCATTACTTATACCTCCTATAGTACAAAAGGAAGCTGTCTCTCATCCATAGGTTTAAAGGCAAATTTCATTGGCAGTCTCAAAGGAGCCAGCAAGAAGAACAAATTTATAACCTCTACTGCTTCCCTGGGAAGGAAGGAGTTAACATCAGGAAGGCTGAAGGTTGGAGCTAGTTTGCATAAAGCTGAATATTGCTGCTCCCTGCCCAGCAGGGTGAGGAAGGTGTCTAATATGGAGTGTGCCAGACACTGGCAACACTACTGAACACAGTGGCTCATGAGTTGCATTTGCCCGTCACTGTTGGTAACACTACTCTGTCCAAAAGCTGAAAGCATAGGAGAAGATGGTACCAGCATTTCTGATCCTTTGCACTTTGTTAGAATATGGATAAATGCAGCGTACCCTGCTGTTGCTGAGTCATACTGGAATACACAGCATCAAAAGAAGGGTATAATTCTGATCATGTTTCAAGTATATTTTAAATTTGACCACTTCAGTGCACACAGGTTTGAGAAATTACCTTTTTTCAATGGTCTTTTTCAATTTCAGCTTAAAAAAACACAGGCAAAATTTTCTTAAACCTGTAACAAACTACATACAGTCCTCTTTGCTTATTTACAGGGAATGAATTTAGGAAATTCCAGCCCATGCATATTTTTCAAGATACTAGTGAAAGTACCTTTTCAGCTAAGCTGACAACACTGTGCCTGTGTTGTTGTACTGCACTTTAGCTGTTTGTCTATCAAACTCATAGTATTTCAAACTATTTGTCTTTAATTATTCTGCTGTGTCTTTTGCTGAACCATCTAGGAGTGACTGTGTATAAAAGCATACAGCTTTTTCTGCTACCTGCATCAAGGTAGACTGAAGAGGGCAGCTATTAGTCTTTTATATTTACATATTCCTTCATTTATTTTTTTTTACCCTCTTCTGCCCACTGTTTCCATCCCTGTAGCAATGGGAGTATCTCTTCCAGCATCAGGAGTGGATGTGGTGGGTAGGCTGTGGGAACTCTGTCTCTCCACTCCTTTGGCACAGCTCAATAGGACGTGCTTACTCTGTTAGGTGAGAAGGTACCAGTTATGTGTCTCTGAAGCCTCCACAGCTGAGCAGGGCTGTGCTTGCCCCTAAACATCATTCATTCTGGATGGATTTGGTGGTACCCATAGGATCTGAGTTGTGGCAGTGCAGCAGAAAGACAAAATTCAAAGAGCAGCTCTCCACCCTTAGGCAGCTGCTTTGGTGGCATAAATGTCAGCTTCACAGTGCACATGGGGTTGACATTGCCCAAATCCAATCCGACGGACACAACGCTGGTATCGCGTTGCTTTCATCGTTAGTGCTGGTCTTCTAGAGGAAGCAGAGAATTGTGTTGGGGTTAGACATCCATTTCTGCATCACTGAAGGCATGATAGAGTCACCTTCAACTCTTAGGTCCTCTCACAATTAAAGATATGGGAAAGAAAAATGGCTCTGTTGATCCTGGAAGAGCAAGGTCATTCTGGAAACAGCTGTGTGTTGTTTATTGATATGAAGCTCAGTTCAGCAAATTGTGAAGTTACTGAAACAAAAAATAGAAGTGTTTGAAGGCTCTGCACAGCAGGCCTTGTTCAGTTATCTCTGGGTGCCTCACAGCAGGCTTGCCCATGTCAGTGCCTCCAGAGAAATCCACTGGGGACTTCACAATCCTAATGTTACAAACAAGAAAGAGCAACCCACTGCACTACCTGACAGCTCCATGTTTATATCCTAAATTACAGCTTGTTTTGTAAGCAAAGTGTGGGTTTCTTGGATGTCCCACCTTTTGGGGGTCATGTATATGTGATAGAGCTGCATTTCTGTCTTTATTCTGTATTCAGAGACCATAGAAAAATGACCAGCAGCTTCCACAGAAAACAATGTTTTGTTTCCATCTTTTTGTTGAACTGGCATGAAATTTCTCAGCTCAGATCTTTTCTTCCTACAGTTGATTCCTCAGATTTCCTCGCTGTCCTGGTTTACAACGGTGGTGCCCCTAGTGCTGGTGCTGACTGTATCAGGAGTCAAGGATGCCATCGATGATTTTGTAAGATCTGTATTGCTTTTCTGTACTTTGGAGTTTGCCTGGGATTCTTCAGCACAATGACTAAAGCAAACTACTTAAAATAAACATAGCCAGTTGCAGGCAGTTGGAGAACTGGTTTGTGGCCAAGATGGGGTCAGAGATTAGATCCCCAAATCTATAGTTCATTACCTAAAAAGGAGCTAGAATTTCCAAATTGCTGAGCAGCCCAGCAGCTCCATTGACTTTCTCTAAAACTACTCAGTATGTCTGAAAATGTGGTCACCAATAGATATGTCTGGACTCATGCACAGAAATCTATTCTTAGTCTTCCACTTTGGAGAACTCATCCTCTGCTGTCTGGCTGCAACATAGACAAACTTCTGGTAGAAAGTAAGCATACAACCTATCTGTGACTTTTAAAACTTGCACAGCTTTGGCCAAAGTCTGCTCTCATCAGAGCTAATGGTCAAAGTCCCATTGATTTCATGGGGTGATGTTAGAGCGAGTTTAGCATCTGATTTTCTCCCATTATTAAACAGTTTTGATGCTCTATGGAGACTCAGCGCTACTTCCCAAGTAGTCAGGTGAGAGGTGGAGAGGTACTGGCCCAGGAAGCAATGCCAGAACATCGGTGGCCACTTCCCATATCAGAGTAGAGGAATGGATTCCTCTGGGTGTTTAGGTTACAAAACTGTGATGGGCAGGACCAACACCAGTTGAGTCAGGACTTGTGCTAAGTGACATACAAGACTCTAACCTCTCTCTTTCCTCCAAGAGCAAGCCCGGTGTTGCCTGTTGCTCTTTGTAGTCCGGTTATGCCCCATATTACTAGTGTAAACATGAGCTTGACTATAACTTAGTTGTGACTCTAATCTGTCTGACCCATTCAGCCAGCTGGGTGAAGACCTAAAATGTTAATAAACTGCCTACTACAGCTCTTGTGTGTTTGTTTTTCTGGAAATACCTTTTAATGTACTGATCAAATTTTCAGAATCGACACAAAAGTGACAAGCATGTCAACAACCGCCCGGTCCAGGTCCTGATCAATGGCATGTAAGTCCTTTCTCTTTTGCTGTAATTTTGACGAGGAAGAGCATTTATTAGTAATATTTTTTTTCCTGTGTGATTCCCAAGGAACGCTGAACAAATTAGAACTGGATTGTCTTTCACACCATTAGTTCACCATGCAGTTCTGCGCTGTGTGTCTGATTAATGAACCCAAGACACAGTATCACAGTTATTGCAGACATTATGGCTGTGACCTTGCACCTTCAAAAAGCAAACTCTTTCTGTTCCTGGATATATATCTCTCCAGGTGATACTTTGAGACTGTTCTATTATTTTATTCTTTAACCTAGAAGTGAAAAACAAAGCTGTCCTCCCGTGTCTATCTATGTTCATAGCACTTATTTCTGCTTTAAGCAAAACTAGGCATTATGAACAAGTTATTTTAAATTAATAAGCAGGAATATCTTCCTCATACATGTCATAATATTTTAAGTGTGTGTAGCACTTCTGACTTAGATGTACTCAAAACATTTCAGCTGTGTGCTTTGGACATCTTACTGCTAGCACTGTTCTTTCCTGCAGAAAAAAAATAGCAGAGACTTTGGCTTTTGCAGCAGACAGATGTGCTGTTTACTTGTGGCTCCATGGAGTCCAACTGTGCATAGGACACAGCTGTAGACAGCTGTGAAGTCTCTGGTGACTTTTTTTTCTGTACTATAGATAGCAGTATGTTGTGTAAACTCTAACAGATGATCAAACAGTTAAAAATATAACTGGAAACTGAAGAATAGGAACATACTTTTTGTGCTTTCTGCTAAGCAGACTAGCTTCTTAGTTTACTGTATATTAGTTACTGTGTCTAGGAAGCATATGTTGAAATAGAAATTTTCTAGTATTTGCCTTTGTTAAAACACTGGAAACCATAGGTCCTGACCAACTCCAGCCAACATAGAAAGAGCAAGGCTGAGATGAACTCAAGCTTAAGCATCTAGTCCTGTTTAGCTCTGATAGAGCTTCTGATACAGCTCTTGATATTTCTCACCTCTAGATTTTGCATATACAGCTATCGTGGCTTGGTTATGTTGACGGCTGCAGTTTAGCTGGCTGTCTTCATGCACATCTTGCTTAGTGCTGTGGAGGCCACTGCAGATGAGCTTAGCTGGGCACTCGCACAACCAAAGCACCTGCATTGACCTTCCTGACAGCCAGGCTCACACACAGCCAGATCTGTTGCTCTGGTCCTTAATACCACTTAGAAAAACTAACACAACTGGCAAATTTTCCCAGGTGTTTGGGAATTCCGTTATGCAAAGTAGAGAGATTTTTTTCAGGGACAATGTGGCCCTTTAGGAGAAGGAAGAGAGTAGTCAGTCCAGAGAGTAGGACAATGCACATGGATTGTGCTGCTATTGTGGGGCTTGGTTTCAACCCTGCGTGGGTCACCTCAACTACTGTTACTGCTTTTTTTTGTATTGTGGTGGTCCCTTAGCTTTGTATGGATCAGGCCACATCATGGCAGACCCTGTTCCATCCTGCCAACAGCCCTAGCCTTGATGGCAGGTACAGTCTGGCGTCAGGAACAGAGTTGAGTATCCTACTTTCCCAAGTGGTGTTTGCTTTATATGCCCACTTACTAGGGGAGTTTTCTTGCAGGTTAAAGGATGAAAAATGGATGAACATCCAAGTGGGGGATATAATAAAACTAGAAAACAACAACTTTGTGACGGTGAGTACAGTTTCTCCCCATCCTGCCCACAGTCTCTGTAATTACTCTTATCACTCACAAGCAAATGAGTCAGTAGTGATGATAACTGCCTCAGAGACCTGCAGTGTGCAGAAACAACAAGCAGCATTGCAGTGCCCATGCCCTCTGACCATGTTAACTCATGCCAAGTCTGTCTGTCCGTGTCCAGGCCGATCTACTGTTGTTGTCGAGCAGTGAGCCACACAGCCTGACGTACATCGAGACAGCTGAACTGGATGGGTAAGTGTGCCAGGCACTCAGCTGCAACCACTGATGCCAATGGAAGGCCAAATCTTCTCTGGTGACCCTGGGTGCTGCAAGCTTACCTGCGATAGCTTTTGTAGCAAGAGTTTCCTAATGCATAGAAGAAATTTTAGGTGGTATATTGAAAATAACATCTTCTAGTGGATACTTTTACCTCGCTAAGTGCAAACGTCATGTGAGGAAGGAACATTTATTTTCAGTGACACTTCTTCTAACACTGAGAGTTAGTTTGAAATGTGTTCTTGCACTACCCCAGGTCACTAGTAGAAACTTTCTGTTTCTTATGTCTTCCTTAGTCTTTTCTCTTAGCCAGAATATCTGAGTGAGGTGATCATAATTACTCCAGTAATCTCCTTTGGACCACTATATCATAATGTTAGTAATGCATACACACTGCAAAGGCTTCCAAATGTTGCTCTCTCCAGGGCACAACTGTCCACAATTCAGAGAGCTGCAACTAATTTGTATTAATTGGAATAAACTGGATCTGACCTCATCTTTATGACCTAATTTGCATTACCTTTTCTACATTGCCTGGAGCTACCAACAGCTTGAAGGACTAAGCAATATCAGAGAGATCTCTAAATACCCTACGGACAATAGGCACTTTCCTTATCTGATTTTTGCCGAAAATGAGCTGGTAGTTCCTGCACATGTAAGTGACAGGAGGCCTTAAACAAATGCAGTGTTTCTTTGACGTTGCATTTCAAACTCCCCAGCTAGCTAGTCCCGGGACTTGAGTACTCTGCAGGATGAGAATACCATGGGAGAAGGTCCAGAGCTTTCCTCTATGCTCAGTTACCTTAGAGTTCAGTGTGGTATGACTGGCAGGATAGACAGTGAGCTGCTCAGGGAGCTGAGATGCCTTGTCTTGCACTGTGTAGTGAAGATGAGAAGACAGAGACATTTCACTCTCCTTGGTGCCATGCTACCATGTCCAGAATTGCTCTGGCTTGCCTGTCTTTGCAACTGAAAGAGGCAACTACTCCCTTTGGCCAGGTTAAAAAAAGGCCAATGATGGCATGATCCACCAGATGTCTAAGGAAGAAAACTCTCCTCAAGAACAGAAGTGACTTTCAGGGAGAGCTTTCAGTCCACACTGGACTTTCATTTCATGTTTCTGCCTCATGTTGTTACAGTGAAACAAACCTGAAGGTGAAGCAGGCACTGACAGTCACTGCAGAGCTTGGAGAAGATCTTCAGAAACTGACAGAGTTCAATGGTGAGTCTACATGGAAAATTCACTTCCCAGAGGAACTACCCCAACACCAAGGACCAGAGGATGCCTGGGAATCTCCCTGCCAGGCTGCCTCTGCTCTCTGCCAGGAGTCCTCTGGGTGAAGCGGCAGGAGAACAGAATGGGTGCTCTTCAGCCTGTACAACAGATACCAACAGCATGGATAGAGGAAGAGACCCCTCTTCACCTGCAGGTCTCCGTGCTGTACATGGCTATAACCTGAAACTGCACTGGTGGGAATTCTTCTTCTGGCTGCACACTTCTCCTCAGCATCTCTCTGCCCATGTTGAGACTACCCGTCTTGAACTTCAGTACAAGAGTTCATGTCATTGCCCAGTGGAAACCGTTTTCCCAAAACTGCATGCTTGGCTCTGATGGCAGAGTAATTTCACACTGCACTTTTGCATTGACACAGCAATGCTGATGCATCAATTACATTCAGGTTCTGGGCAGTGGCACCTTCTAGACACCATGTAGACCTGAGGTCTCTGTGAACACAGGAGAGGTGACTACTTCTCAGCCTGAAGCTTTGCCTTGCCAGCATTTCCCTCCTCTCTTGATGCCACAATAAAGACTGCATTTTAAGATGTTTAAAGACAAGCATTGAAGATGTGGCAATGTGTCCTTTCCTTTAACAGGCAATGTGTCCTTTCTTAGCACTGTTTTGTATATCAAAAGTAGAATAGAATAGAATAGAATAGAATAGAATAGAATAGAACAGAATAGAATAGAATAATTTCAGTTGGAAGGGATCTACAAAGATCATCTAGTCCAAATGCCTGACGACTTCAGGGCTGATCAAAAGTTAAAGCATGTTATTAAGGGCATTGTCCAAAAGCCTCTTAAACACTGATGGGCTTGGGACACGGACTGTCTCTCCGTGAAGCCTGTTCCAGTGGTTGACCATCCTCTCAGTAAAAAAATGCTTCCTAATGTCCAGCCTAAACCTCCTCTGATGCAGATTTGAACCATTCCCACATATCCCGTCACTGGATACCAGGCAATATATAGCAGCACATACTCAGAAAGAAGTCAGAGCTATCAAAACCAACATACCTCATGCTCACACATCATCTGTCTGCAGAGAGAGGGTGGGGGAGCAGATCAAGTGGTGTTAGTCATGCTTCACAGTGCCCTGCTGGCTTAGGTATAAGGGCAGAATTATGGAAAGAGTCAGTATGGAAAAGGGTGGAGTGAGTGCTGCTGTCCTTGGAACATCTCAAGGACTGCAGAGTCTCAGGAAATATTTTTAGATAAAACAGAAAAAACGTTTAAAAAAAAATTTCTCTTCAAAATAACTGATGATTCCAGGACAAATAGTGGGGACGTGGCAGAGAGTTCGCATAGCTTGGACTGTCTGGCAGAGTCATCCAAAGGCATGGGCTTTTCTTGTGCTTTATACAGCGAGGTTTTATGAATTAATTTCTGTGGTCTCATCTGAGTGTCAGCTCAGGACATCAGGACTTCTCTGAAGTGATGGCTGAGGTTCTGAGTGTTTTAGGTCTTGAGAAATGTTTTTACAGGTGTAGCTAGATGCTTTATGCTAATAGCCAGAGTGGCATGCCTTAATTATTTTCCTGAAGAGGCTGCAGCATGTATCAATTTATAAGCAAAATATTAATCTTAAGTAATTTTTCAAGCATTTCCTGTGTAATGCTGCATTCTTTAAACTGCATAATTGCAAAAATGTTTCAAAATATTTTTGAAAATTAAAACTTTTAAAATCAAATATTTATTTGTCCTTTAAATATCTATTTTAGTTACATTGTAAATAAAAGAGGTCTCTTTGCAATGCTTAAAATGAATAAAATGTTTCCCAGGATGATTTATATTTGGCAGAGTACTGGGAAGAGTGCCTGGTGTCAGACCCAACTTTGCATTTCCCCAGAAAAGCTCTGTAGAAGTATTTAAATATTTATGTAACTCTTTAGCTAATTACTTCTTAAGGCAGGAAGAGAGGAAAGGGTTGAACAGCTAATACAGGCACTCTGTGGAATGCTTAATGTGAGTTATAATGTTTGTTGACATCATGATTGTTCAGATAAGGAGAATGCTTGCAAAACGCTGAACTTCTTTATTTGATTTGGGGAACTGGGAAATGAGAAAGGAAACAATATTTTTCTGTTACCCACTACTTATCACATGTAGAGGTGGCAGTATTTAACTCTTTCAGGTGAAATGCATTCAGGTATCATCTTCTTGTTAATGGGAGAAGGAGACAGAAGGCATGATGCCTTGATAAGGTGTCTTCAGCTGCAGAGTTTCCGGGGTCAGTGCAGGTATATTGGTTGAATCTCTAGAGCTTCTCACTCCTTTGTGATTGATCTAATTTGGACAAATCTCTTTTGATCTCAAAATCAGCATATAGTAATCCAGAGCCACCCAGTTACTGGAAAATAGAAGTGGATATTAACACACAAGGTACTTACGTGAGTGAGTGTGGTCCCAGAGTTATCATGAGGAGAGGCATTGTCTTCCTGGTGGGGGATCATGCCCTGGGTTTGGTTCACCAAAGTCTTGTGCTGTGCTTCAGGTTGCACTGCAAACTCTCTCTTGTCTTTGTGCTTTTCAAGGGGTTGCAAGGGCTGCTGCAAGACAGGTCTGGTTACTGTAAACCTTCAGAAGTGATGGAGTACAGGTCTGATTGTTCTTGGATTCAATAGATGATAAAATAGAAGACTGGCATAGTTGTTAGTATGAGCTCTGATGTCACATATGTCACAGAATTTCCTATACAGTTCATCTTTCAAATCTGATGATTTTCCTGCCTTAGAGTAGAGCTAGTTTTCTGTGAAAAGAACACCCATTCCTGATTTTGAGATTTGCAGTGGTGGAGACTACTAAAATACTTAAAGTTGTACTTTTCTTCCAGACTTCTCTGGATTTCATTTCCAGTCTCTTGAGCCTGGTGTGTTTTGCCTGAGAACAGCTGGAAGATCTGTGTTCTCTGCAAGCATTAGTCCTTTTGTAGGTATTTGCAGCCTGCAATCAAAAAAACTTTAATGTTCCTTCTGATTAGCTGAACAGACTGGACTCTTGGATTCCCTTTAACAAGGCATATTTGTATTTTCCAGTTCTTTTCAATAAATCCACAGGGCTCTGCTTTGAATCCTTAGATGTCAGGTGCAACTGTTGATTTAAACAATCATTTTTATACCAAAGTATCTATGTTCACAGTTTTATGTGAACACATTTTATTACAAGAAATAAATATAAAAAGTGGAAATAGAAACAGGCTCTCCAATCACTTACAGTATCAACTGCACAGCCAAAGAAGATAGAAGTGTCTTTTTTCATTTGCCACTGGGACTTAAGTTATAAACCAGATGAAATTAAAAAACAGTGAACAAAGACACTTAATTACTCTTTTGCGGCCTTCAGGCTATGATATTTTCTCACTTGGGCTCCTGCAGTTTTAAAGAAAGTGGAATAGGGATTATGTGAGGTCAGCACTTTCAGCTAAAGTTATCCAGTGACATCCCACTATGAACTTGCTCTGAAAAGATTAAAAGTATGCTGCTGGCTCAACATTTCTCTTACCCACAAAAAAAAAAATCTGTAGAAACATTTTTTTGTACTCTGGCAGTAAAAAATTGCCATGTTCAAAGAATAGGATAAACCCAAGTCCATTGTGGGTCATTGGATTATGACATGAAAATGGAGAAGGAGCAATATTCCAAAACATCAGTAAATAAAGGATACGGGATGGGAATGACAGGTTCAGGAGTGGAATGCAGCTACAATGTGAAATGTTCCTTCTCTGGGGAACAGCTGAGAACGTAGGATTGATTGATATCTTTCTGGACCAAGACTTCTATTTTTGTTTTTGCCTCCCTTTTACAGGTGAAATCAAGTGTGAGGCACCAAACAACAAACTAGATAAGTTCACAGGAACTCTTACTCTTCGAGGAGAGAAGTATGCCCTGGACAATGAGAAGATGTTGCTGAGGGGCTGTACTATTAGAAACACAGAATGGTGCTTTGGTCTCGTTATTTATGCTGGTACGTAGAAAAATTGACATATAAATTGCAGAGCACAGCAGCACTAGCATGACAGTGTATCACCACAACCAGTATGCACAGAGGAATCAAGTACTTTCCTCTTCAGAAAATATGTTTCTACCAAGTACAAGAATAGAAGCAAAACAATACATGAAATTTCTTGAATTAACTCTAGGATAGAAATTATGCATATTACAGGGGATTGTAATTTGGTATTTTTACAGTGGTCTGTAACAGAAAACTGAATTGCAAATGCTACATTACAACATCCCATTTCATCTTGATTTAAGTACTTCTGTAAGCAGAAGCAGTCTTTTATTTCAGAAATACATGAGAGAAGTCATGACCAATCAATAAGAAATAATATAACAATTAAATCTCTGTAAGGATTAAAGCTAAATTAAATCTTCCTTTACTGGCCCACACTGGACCAGTTGGAGTCTTTCTCTCACAAGGCTTGTTCAAAATTTTTCACTCTTAAGTGTGTTCTTTGTGAAGCATTCCACAGCATTTCTATGTGATTTTAATCCATATTGGAATATTAGGGTCATCAATAATATTATTGTAGACAGTTAGATCTATACTTCTTGTGAGTATAGACCTGTTTTTTCTATACTGCTGTAGACATGTGAGGTGATGTATAATGTGTTACCAATAACACAGCAGTATCAGGTATTCTGTGAAAAGTAATTAAAGGGAGGATTTACTGTTGAAAGAAGAAAGCAGAGTCAAAATCCAGAATTAATGGCTTTGTGTGACTCTCTCCATATAATCCAAGGCAAGTGACTTCACCTTTTTCTGCTTAAAGTTTCCCACTGGCACTGTAAACTGTATGTACCTGCTTTCAAGAAAGCTGTGATGGGTACTTATGCTGTAAAGCACAGTGAGGCCGTGAGGGAATCAGCTTTAGAATGGCTAAGCTTTATTACTAGAATTCATGACTGTATTTCATTTCCAGGCCCAGACACCAAACTAATGCAGAACAGTGGAAAAACAACTTTTAAGCGGACAAGCATTGATCGGCTCATGAATGTCCTTGTGTTGGTGGTAAGTCTGATTAATGCGCCTTCATTTCTACAGATGGATTCATCATTTCCAGATGCTCCGCCTCTTTGTCCACATAAATGAAGGAATATCAGAAGTCACTAATGATAAAAAGAAAAATTATGTAATTATTTATTAGCAACCTGATTTCTACAGCACCTCTGCCAGCCCATCTTGCAAAGCAAGGCCATTACATTGACAGCATTAAGGCCCTTTCATCTGAGCTTTTCATTTGCTCTGCTCTCCCTTGCTCTACAATTTTTTATGAAAATCACTTTGAAGCCTGCAAATGCCTTTTTTTCCCCTAGTAATTTTGTCACTTTCTATTTAAATAAACATTAACAGTTTTCCCTCTTCCTCCTGATTTCTTGGCATCTCTGATCACATCTACACAAGACTTGGTAATTGAGTTTGTTAATTTACATGATGCCAGTTTCTGACTTAACACACTAGGATAAAATATTAGACATAGTCTCATTAATACTCAGAAACTGTTGTTTTTAGCAGCTGGGAAATTGGAGAACGCTAATCTTATATAGCAGGCACTCTCCTCAAATTGGAAAACAGATCTGATTTGAGGGTTTAGCTTGTCAGTGGTTTTAACAAATGGCAAATACTTCCAGGCAGAAGTGATTCTTTTACAGATTCTCTCAAGATTTTACTGCCTGAGTTCAAAGGCTTACACTCTAATGCTGCTTTCAGGCTTTTATTTTCCTTTGAGTGCAAGTTTGTCATGTTTTTTCAAGCATGTTGACGAGCTTTTGACACTGGGAAGGTCTGGTGGCCACTGTTCCCTCCTCTTCCCTCCTACCCTTCCTTTCCAGCCCAACCTGGCAGCCAGGCTGGGGCCAGGATCCATCCCCAGGCACTGGAGCAAGCCCTGAAGAAGGCATCCAACAGTGGTCTGTCCATCATAGCAAGGCTACCCTGAGCTCTCCCTGCCCTCCATGACTTCATGCCTCCTCAGCACTTGGGCTTGTAGCATAAATGTCTCCAGGATGGCACCACCTTCCAACCTCACCACTTCATCCCTGTCCATCTGTTTTTTCCTTAGGATCCCAAAAGCTCTTTAGTTGGGTCCAGAGATGGGAGATGTTAGTGGACAGAGCCAGTTGTGCCTCTGTGAGGATGAAACTGTACCAAAGCAGCACTGAGTAGCCCAACTCCCAGAGCTGTGAAGCAGTGTTCTGAACATCTGCATGGGTGTATTTGCTGTAACGCAGTGCCACAGCACAGATAGCCTCTCCAGGGTCATCTTCAAGCCCTCTTGAGCCCTTGCTCTGTCTATAGTAAGGACTTTAGTAACCATATAGTAAAGACTTTAGTAACCCTACACCAATCTCTGCCAAGTGAAAATCTTGATTATCATCATCAGCTTGTTTTCCTCAGTGTTTTCTTCCCTTGCCCTTAAAGGGACAGAGAAGGGGGGAAAAAAAAAAAGAGAGCCTCTTATATTAAAAATTTTGCAAGCCTTTGAAAAACTTTACATTTTCTTAAGTGTTCTGCTATGCTCTAGCTGGAGCAGAGGTTGGGCTGAGGGGTAGGGCTGTGGAGGATCCTCAGGGCACAGGAATGGAGCAGAGAAAAACTGAAAAGGAAACTCGTAATTTAGTGTTCAGTTAAGATTTGCCAACTCTCCTTTCATAAGTCAAAGGTCCCACCCAGAGGTTTCAGTCTGTTTGACCTGTCTTCACGAACCCAGAAGAGAGGAGTTTAGCTCCTGGCTCCATTTTTAAAAATGGAGCAAGTTGCAGCTGATTGCATCAGCCTCTGCCTGGGTTCTGCTGATGGAACCAGGGGTGTGCTTTTCTCCTTTACGTACTTTTAAGACACTTAACATTTTTGTGTCTAAGCAAAGCTCTGTCCTACCCTAGGCACCAAGCTCTTTGCGCACCCAAGGGGATATGGCATCAGGTCCTTCCAGCTCACTGGGTGGTTGAAGGTTACAAAGCACGATAACAAAAGGCAGTATATTGTGCTCTTGAGTTTGGAAATATAAATCAGCCACAGCTTGCTATAAATAGTTCATTTTAAGTGTAATGAAACTTGTTTCCTGTTAGCACTGGCAAAGCTATTTTGTGTTTAATTGTCCATAAAACTTCAAGGCACAAAGCAGTGTTTAAGCAGGGCTTGCCAGCAGAGTCCTGGTTAAATGTTGCCCTGGTCTCTGCCCCAGAAAGGGTTAATCAGGGTCAATCTTTCCAGATGGCAACCATAGCTGGGTTTTTTTCACATTTGGAAGTCTTCCTTGAGGATCTGAGAGAGAAGTGAATGTCCCTTCAGTGGGTATGCACCTGCCAGTTCCAGGAATACTTTTTCCTCCAATTGCTTTTAAACAGGTTTAGGGAAGCATTTTTTCAGATAAATAGGGCTGTCACCTTCATCTCTTCAACAGCTTATTGCTTCAGATCCTGGAGCAGAACTCCAAGTGCCAATAAAGAAACCAAGACAGTTTGAATTCACAGTCCAACAGGAAATGTTTATCAAAAGTCACCTCCTCTTTCCAAAAATCCTATTCAATCTTGCAAAGGACCTTTCGCAGGCACGACAGGGTCTGGACCCAGGGAGGGAGGATGTTCATGCTGGGAAGCTCTATGAACATGCACAAGCCTATGATCAGGGTTTTTTCATGTCCTTCTCTTTCAGAGATGTGATTACGTTTACAACACCCTGCACACAGTTGTTTCTATGCCAGAAATTAATCTCCAGGGCTGGTGTCAACAGCTCGGTCTTTTGCATTTGTCTTCAAAGGAAACAGCATATTAGTGAGCTTCATGTAAGCACAAGTATTGTACACAAGTTGAGCTGTTAGGGATGAGAGCATTGACATGCCAAATGCACATAAAACAAAAGGTACATAGAGCAAGAGCAGTCGTAGACAGGAGCTGCTGTGCCATGGGAAAGTTCAGCTGCTGTCTTGCCCCATGTGTATTTCTGTCGCTGAATCACACACTGAATTTCCTACATGGATTGTGATATTCTATAAACTGACAACTTTTAACCTGTGGGGCAGCAAGGAATTATTCAGGGTAAAGTGATAAGAGAGAGAGCCAGCTGGCTCTTCTAATTAATCTCTTTTACGACAGACTAGGTCTGCAGAGAGAAGTAATATCTTCTATTTGCCAACAGGAATATTTATAAAAATAGACAAGCTTGTCTATTTTCTCCACCTATGTCTATTGGTTTAATAAAGGACATTACCCATCCCTGGGTTGTGCCTCTCATATATCCTTAAGTCCTGATGATTATAACAGCACAAATTGAAGACTGTTGTTACTGCTAGTCACAGAGGTTTAAAAACACTGCACCACATTCCTTATCAGCAAGCAATACTGTCTCCATTTCAAGTGGAGTAATTTATTGAGCCTCCCACAATTAAATAGAAAAGCTACTACTGATGTGGGAAATAAATGTGTCTCCTGAAACTCAGCCCAGCACCTTTACTTACTGCGGTCCCCTTTTAGCAGCTTCTTGGTATTAAAGCTCAAGTTGGTCGGATGTGAACTTTTCACCAAGCGATTCAAATTGCTCCATGAAAGTATCTTCCTTCCTCTCATTAATCACCTCAGCAACACAAATATCAGCTTTACCAGCAATATTTCTGTTTGTACCTCAATTATTGTTTTTTAAAAAGGTTGATTACCTGTTTAACGTGATTGTTACTGAGCTGTCTTATACATAATGGCCCAACTTATTGATATTTCCTCCCTAATGATTATACTTGCAGAAGATTAATTTTAATTGCTCTGTTGTGCAGCCTGCTGATTCCATATCTTCATGTTTTTATTAGGATGTTGGTTGTTTTAAGTCAAATGTTTGGAGAAGTCTATATCAACAGAACCATTTTGATTACAATTTGTCCAGGAAGTATGTCAAGCTAATTTCAGTTTATCTTTCCCATGACCACTGTTTTTACTTTTCAAATATTGGAATAGAGTTAGCAGGATTTCAGGAAGGTGCAGCTTCCCAGTTTTCAAAGCATAGTTAAAAATTAACCTTACTGGTTTCATCTTTAAATTACCTGGACTTACTGGATTGAAAGTACTATTTATTAGCAGATAGAGCCACATAGTGTTCCTTGTCACAGAACGTAATCTGCCTTTCTCATCTGCTACATCATATGGGATAGATACTTCTGCTTCCTTTACCCTTCATTCTTTGGAGCACTCTCTCTTGAACATGTCTGCTTTTTCCACACCTGTTTGACTTTACTGTTTTCTTCATATTCTATATCACTGTCAGATGTTCATAGTTCTATAATTCCTTGCAATTTACATTAATTTCTGTTAACTTCCCTTCTCCCCTTCTTTTTGTATTCTTTTCAAATAATTGTATTGCTATGTTCTTGTCTTCTTTTAATCAAAAATGCTTTATGATCTGTGTAATGGTTTTATGTCTATTAAAAGGTGTTCCTGAGCAAGTCCCAGTGTTCACTAAGGTGTCCCACTTTTAAATTCTCTTGCCAATTGCTCTTCCCTTGGTTGTGTTAGGCTACAGAAAACAGGCTTCTCTAATGTCCAAGAATACACATCACTGAGTAGTATTGCTTTCTGTTTGCTCAAATGAAATGTAATCTGATTGTGATAGCAGGTACCAAGGCTACCATTAGTTCTGAGTCAGTGATTAACTCTCCTTTAACCTTAATGATACCCAGTGCTTAATTCCAACCTGCACAGTTCTGGATTTTCTGTGTTATAAATTATCTTTAGTAGATTGTGAAAATCATAGAATCATAGAATGGTTTGGGTTGGAAGGGACCTCAAAGATCATCTAGTTCCAGTTGCCCTGCCATGGGCAGGGACACCTTCCACTAGACCAGGTTGCTCAAAGCCCTGTCCAACCTGGCTTTGAACACCTCCAGGGATGGAGAATCCAAAACCCCCTGGGTAACCTGTTCCAGTGTCTCACCACACCCAGAATGAAGAATTTCCCTCTAATTTCCAATCTAAATCTGTCATTTTCCAGTTCGAACCCATTAACCCTCATCCTATCTCTACAAAATGGTGTGGAAAACTATACGTCCAGCAAAGGGCCAAATAAAGTCCTCCAGGCAGTTTCAATTCCCAACTGTGCAGTCAGGTGTTTGGGGACCCACAGCTCAACTCACTCTGATGAGATTTGATGTTCTTGTAGCTAGCTACTCATGAGCACCCTGGTTTAGGTGTCTACTTGGGACTTATATCCCCAGCTGTTGGAAGTCTTGTAATTCCAGATTGCCAGATTCTGCACTGTGTGATTTTTGTCCTTGACATAAAAGTGTCATAACTTTACTGTTTTTCCTGCCTGACTCCTAGGAACATTTTCCTGCGATTCAGGCTATGCAACCCCATCTCATTAGGGTCTTCTGATTAACCTGTACATAATAAATTCCCTGTTTCTTTTTTTTTTTTTTTTCTAGATCTTTGCATTTTTAGCACTGATGTGTCTTATACTAGCCATTGGCAATGGCATCTGGGAGTATGATAGGGGCTACTACTTCCAGGTCTATCTGCCCTGGGCAGAAGGTGTCGACTCTGCCTCCTACTCCGGCTTCCTCATGTTCTGGTCATACGTGATCATTCTAAACACAGTGGTGCCAATTTCACTCTATGTCAGGTATGTGCCAGAACCACCTTTCATGCTTCATCTTAGGAGGGCTTTAGCTTTTGCCTTAGCTGGGAGCAGCATTCTCCCTACACACAAACGCAACCTCATAGTGGACAATTACACAAAACCACAGCAATGCTTTTCTTATTTCTCCTGCCTTTGGAAGTCTTAGTCAGGGTTGAAGCACAGACAGCAGTGAGCCCTGGAAGAGGAGGAGATGATTTTGAAGTTAAAGGAGAGGTGTAGATATAGGATGCCACAGGAGAAAAGTTGGAAGCCTGCTACAATTGGCATCTCGCTCTCTCCCACTTGCACTGTCCATCAAGCAAAGTGAATGGCATGTTCTTTGAGGTGGCTGTATGGCTAATGTGAGGAATGGATTGCCAGGTAAGTAGGTGTGTTCAGGCTGAAGATCCACAGTACTTGATGCTATAGAAACAGCAAATGTTGCCACTTCTCAAAGAACATAGTGCTATGTTGGTTATTGTAGATAAGCAACCAGGGGTAAAGGGTAGGCAATGCATCCATGATGCTCTCAAAACCTTGAGGTTGGGGTCTAGGCTGAGTACATCTGTATAGTTAATCATTGCACCTAACTCTTCAGACAGCTTTGCTACTGAGACTCTCTCTTGTGTTGGTAAATATGAGGAGTTAATCCCATTCTTGTCCAGCATGTCACACCAGCAGCAAAGTGAAAATTCATGTAATCTGTGAGCTGATATGCTCCTGGGTTGTACTGAGTTACACAATGACTCAATTGTTGTGAAGCTTTGGGTTGTCTGAGCCATGGCTGTACTTATCCCCTGGCACCAGACTCAGTCCAGCCCAGAACACTGATGGAAGCCCTCCCCATCTAAGCACCACTCCCAGAACGTGACAAGTGACATTCACTGCTCCTGCCTCACTTTTCAGCCTGAAAAAATCTGAAACTTTTCAAATAAGATGTTGGTTTATAAATAAAGGAAAAGGATTTGCTGTAAACCTAACAGATCTTTTCAGTGGGACTTGCTTCAGCCTTGTTTACTACAGGCCTTTCAAAAACAACCTGATGAATGTACCCTGTCATTACCTTCAAAATTGTCTTCTAATTGCAATCGCTAATGGTGGTGCTGAAGATAAAGATCTTGTCCCTTAAAATAATGAATATTCCAGCATCTTCTCTTTCTGTTTCACCAGTGTAGAGATTATACGCTTGGGTAACAGTTTCTACATTGACTGGGACCGTAAAATGTATTATCCGCCAAATGACACGCCGGCTCAGGCCCGAACCACTACACTCAATGAAGAGCTGGGGCAGATCAAGTACATCTTCTCAGACAAGACAGGAACTCTCACTCAGAACATCATGTGCTTCAACAAGTGCTCCATCAATGGCAAATCCTATGGTATGTTACCTATTTGTCTTATCCTCTGAGTTTTATTCGGTTGTATGCCTCCAGGTCCACAGAAATTAAATGTGATATCCAGAAGAGTGTGTCCTGTAAGAAGCTGCAGTGATCAAGTGCAGGGCTGCCGGTCAGGGATGCCTGGACAGCCCTAATTACGTCATTTGCATATCCTAATATCATTTTTCTGTCCCTTATTTCCCATTTTTGCTACCCTTTTACCTCCCTTTTTCTGTTTCAGTTTCATTTCAACTAAAGAACCTGCACCTTATTACTTCTTCCTCACTGGCCCCAGTTTTACTACATCTGTACTAAAATTTGGGGGTTTTTTCTGGTATCATCACCTCGGTAATCTCAGCCTTTTGTGGTATTACTGACATCATTATCCAGATTTTGCTAGTCCTGCAAAACATAACACATAACTCATATAAATAACTCCCTCTTAACCACTTGTGAAATCAACCATCTCTCATGGGGTTATCTGCAAATTTTTTCAGCTTCTCACACTGTTATCACTCACATTCAGCAATTTGTCATGTCATAAGAGGGGGTTTTCCACATCCTGTTCAGGTAGCTGAGCCTTTGGCAGTCACCTAGTCAATGACCTGGTCTTTAACCCTGAAGTTCTTCACCTACCAGAAGAGAGAAACGTTTGTAGGGAGTTGGGAAAAATGGGAAACAGAAGTTGTAGTTCTGTTAGATCTTAACAGCCACGGACTTCAAAGGCTCCTTCATTGTATGACCCTGGGCAGTTTTCTTCATATCGCTCAAGAGGTGCTAACAATTCACAAAGTGACTAAATGATTATCACCATTATGTTCCCCCAGAGTAATTAGTCACCACTTATTTGTAGATTGACGCTTGTTTTGCCTGTGTCAGACCTGCTGATGGACTAGTGTGCCAGAAATGTCAGGGGTTTGTTTTTGTTTTTTTTTCTCAGTGCTCTCAGCTGGTCTAATAAAAGAAGTTACTTCCTATAAATCTCGTTTTGTATATATTTTGAGATCATCATGTCTCAAACAGCACCACTATGCTAGCTAACATCAGTGCTGAAAAATATTGAAATATCAGTTTGAAAAATATTCAGTCTATTCATTCCTGTGTCCTTAGTTGACTTTTCCAAAGTGGATGTCACAATTACATAGATACAGGGTGTGGTTTCGAGAAATAAATGGGAAATATGTGGAAAGGAGGTAGACAGTCTATTGCCTATTGTTTTTCAATGCTTAGCTTCTTCCTAGGAATGTTATTCTTTGGATTTGCTCCTCAGGGGCATTTGGGAAAGCCATGCCAGAAAGGATGAATTAGTTCTGCTGCCAGGCAAGGTACTCTGGAGGCTTAAGCTTCCCATTGAGAAGGAGGTGTCCAAAAGCCTCTGAGTTACAGCTCCAAGGGGATCAACTGATGTGTAGTTCTCATGAGAGATGACTTCTGAATTTATTCTACAGCCTCGGGGCTTTTGTGAGGGAGTACCAGTACCTACAATTTACTTTTGTCACAGTTGAGGCTACTGGTGCAGGTATGAATCTATCATTCATGTAATTCAGTGTATTTCAATCTTATTTCAAGAAAGTTTTAAATCTGGCTGGGCTGAGCACTGTTCAGACTTTCCAAGTGAAATTTTTCTTCAATAGTGTTTCCTGGAGATGAGATGTGTTCCATTTTTGTGGCCAGACCATCAGTTCAGGGAAAATGGATATAGCAGCCTTGCTACCTAGATATGGGAAGAGAGGGCTTGGACAACTCCTTCTCTGTGGTTGTTCAGGGACTGTTGCAAATCCAATATGATCCAGGAGCTGAATTTTGTCTCACATTCCAAAGGGAAGGTATGGGAGAAGTCACCACTTGAAGCATCATTGTTTCCTACCTAACACTACATCCTTTCTGGATTCGGCTTAAGCCAAGTCTTCTTTACCGAAATGTCAGTCATTTTTATGATAACTGCTTTGTGTGCTTCAAGCATCTGTCAGTCTCTGGATTTTGTCATGGATTAACACAGAAACTGATTGGTAAGGTTCATAAGTCTCCAATGCCTGTGTCAAGATATGTATGCTTACTGAAATGTTTTATTTAGATACTAGCTTCAAAATGCTTCCACCAATTTTTGTGGTAGAGAAGCTCAGAGACTGCACTTACCTGGAGTTTGTGGCTATAACCTCAGTCTTTATTGCTTGCAGGTGATGTGTATGATCTGTCTGGGCAAAGAATAGAAATAAATGAGGTAAGTGCTCAAGTGCTATCAGTATCTATGCTTTCAGTGAACCTGCCTGCATGAGTGCTAGTGGACACAACCCTCCCAGGCATAGCTTATGTTCTTGACCCTGCAAGAGCAGATACTCTTGACCCTGACAACAGGAATGTGTGTTCTTGTGGATGTCAGAGGATTGCCAGAGTTGCACTCCCCTCTGTCAAGCTTGGTTTAAACCTGCAGGTCAGGCAGCCTGAGTTCCTGCTGATCCCCCAGCATTACATGACATCCTAGCGCATCCACAGCTTCTCTTGAATACTTGGCAATTGATGTTTGCTAGAAACTTGGACATTGGTGAATTTTATTATCCTTGGCAGTTAATTAAAGCTTTGGTGGGGAATCAGTGAGTTCAGTTCATATCGATAACAAGGCAATTGTAAAATTCCCCTAACTTCTGGACATTGGAAAGTGTGAAAATGGGCAACTTCTCCATTTCTCTCCAGCCTCAGCTTGCTGGCACAAACCCACATATCTTGGATTTCTAAAATGTCTGAAAACTGCATGCAGTAATCCAAGTAACAAACAGCAAGATGGTGATGAAAATCCCCCTCCTTGTTCCAATGATTCATTTCCAGGCCATTTAAAACATAAATTACTCACTGAAATTGGCTGTTTGTGTCGAGTGCTGTGCCTCCAGATTGCCCTTGCTCAGGCAGCAAAATGTGAAGGGCTGACTTGCTTGGGGAGACATGCTGGTCTCCTGCCAACGGGCTGCCCAGTAGCTCCTCCTGCCCATGATACCCACCAGAGCAGAGCCCTGCTGCCCACACATCCATGGTGCTGCAATGCCTGGACCTTGCTGTGCAGATGAGTGTTCATGGACAGTGGGTCTGTGCTCTTGTAGAAAGTGCTAAATGTCAGCTTGCAGAGGTCAGAAGGATGATTACCATCCTGGAAACTCTGAGCTCATCAGGGATGGGGTGGGAATCAGAATTGTCCCAGGCAGGCTTGGCAGTGCATTCCTCCATGACACATCATGCTGTGAGCTTCTGACCATGTCTTGAGTACATTCCCCTCTGCTTAGGGCTCCTTGTTTTTAAATAAAACGGGCAGTGCCTGTGGAGTTGAACCTTTACATCACTTGTCCGTCATCTTTTTTCCATATCAGGATATTTTCTTGTTTTGGGAGAATAGGGTGGAGAACACAGCCTTTTGAATTGTTCTAAATTGGGCTTCCACATTCTCCTATCACATAGGCATCCATTAACATCAAGATCATGATGCCTCCAAGCAGGCATGTGTTGGAGGCAGGCGTGTCTTTGCTATAGAAATCCTTTGGCAGGGATCCTGTAGGAGCATTTGCTGTTGTACAGAGTGGCATCTTTAGCTAATCAGGTTCTCAGCCTGAGTGCTGCTCTTTAAAGGCAGCCCAGGTGCCTGTCCTCTCCTGTGAATCAGTAGCTTTCATGACCTCCCACTTACTTAGACTTACCAGTCTCTGTCATGAACAGCCCTGCAAGAGGGGGCTCTTTCTAAATATAAGGAAGAGAGAGGGGCTATGATGGGCAGACATTGGTGTACAGGCATATGAGAGCTCTAAAAATAACACTAAGCCATATTCTTGCAGAAGACAGAGAAGGTTGATTTCTCATACAACCCGCTAGCAGACCCAAAGTTTGCCTTCTATGACCATAACCTGGTTGAAGCCGTGAAGCTGAATGATGTCCCAACGCACAGGTTCTTCCGGCTGCTCTCACTTTGTCACACAGTGATGCCAGAAGAGAAGAAGGAAGGTGAGCATTGTTCAAGGCACCAGATTAAGTCATTATGTTCATCCTGCACCAAAGTATGTCTTCTCTCCACAGAAGCTGTTACTGGTCCTTTTGGCTCTCTGGTGATTTTCTGTAGTATATGGCTACACATAAATCAGTGTCTTTGGAGATGCCACATGGGAAGAGAAAGGACCAGGGCCTCCACTCCCTGTATGTTCCTGTGGTGGAGCTGACACTGCTGCAAACAGCACATCTCTGGAGTGCAGAAATTGCAGGTGCCACAGCTTCCCTGAGGTGGCAGATGGCTTGCCCCATTCTTTCTTTACTCTGCACCAAGTCACGTAAAGCAAAAAACATAGAAAACCTATCCACTGTAGACTCATTAAATCCACTAATCCAGTGTTCCTGCAGATACTGGGTCGGTCTCCTCAAACCCCAGACAGAGTGAAAACTGTGCTTTAAAGGCTAGAACTATTAATTGACACATATAATGTGAAAATACTGATGAAAAAACCACATGGAGATGTAACTAGAAGGGGTTAAACCCAGTGAAGTTATCCTCTCAGTGAAATCTGTTGGGCTCCAAAGATAGCAATAAAAGACCCCTAAAGAGTCTAGAGGCCTCTTCCACTGGCCTGGATGATGGGCCGATGGAACCTGAGAAACATGTGTGGACTTAAGGTGCTTTTTAGTGCTGCACCTCTGGGGACAGACAGAAAAGCAAAGGGTTAGCTGCTATACAGTATATTTGATTTTGTGTTTGTTCAGCCTCAGAAGCAAGGCAGATGTCACTTCTACTTTTTTCTTGCATGTCAGGTAACTTGGTGTATCAGGCCCAATCCCCTGATGAGGGAGCCCTCGTCACTGCTGCCAGAAACTTTGGGTTTGTGTTCCGGGCTCGCACACCAGAGACCATCACTGTTGTAGAGATGGGAGAAACAAAAATCTACAAACTCCTGGCTATTCTTGATTTCAACAATGTTCGCAAGCGAATGTCTGTTATTGGTATGTTCCCTTTGCTCCCTTCATTCCTTCCTCATTTTTTAGGCTCTCAAGTTGGCCCTCATTCTGCTGTGATGTCTTTTCTTAGGAGATCTCTCTTGCCATGCTTTCTGAATAACATTTACTCTGGGCGCTTGAGATGGCTGCCTTGACTTTTCAATTATACAGCAACAGTGCCAGATAAATACTTCACTTAGGCAGGTGGGACAACAGAACATTTGGACCACAATGATGGAGCAGTCTCCTGAGGACACTAAGCTTTTTACATATCTTACTCTCCTAGTGACAATTCTGGAAAGGCCTTCCTTTTGATCAGCTTTAAAATTGTCAGCAAAATCAGAGAAATTGGGAAAGGACAAAGCAAGGATGAGTAGAGTAGCCCACTTTCCCCAACAGAAAATGAAGAAATTATTTGAGAAACTTCATGTAGCCTTCATTAACCCTCTGACATCCTCAAATATTTCAGGAATTGGAATATCCTAACTGTAGTAAGTGAGTGATAGTACCTTTACTGGCAGGGGCAATAAGAGCAACAGGACCAGTTCCTTAAGAACTTCCTTAACTTTTGAATGCAGATGTCCTGCCTGAAGTGCTGCTTGTAGGAACCACATAGTCCAACAGAGCATCTGTTCAGACCAGTGTAATCTGGGTAGAGTTGCTTGTGCTGCTACCACTACTACTTACCTTCTTTTCTAAGCAAAGCTTGTCTTGATTCCTGGGAGCTCACCAAAACTTGGTGGAGTTCAGACAGTTCTGAAAGCCTTTCTTTGTTTTGATGGAAGTGCTGTGAATCCCATGTGCCTCCATCTGGGATTCTTAGCTTTACTTTTCCTCTTCCTCATAGTGCGGAGTCCAGAAGGTGACTTGACTTTGTACTGCAAAGGGGCTGACACCATTCTTTATGAGCTGCTTAATTCATCCTGTGACTCTCTGAAAGAGGAGACCACAGAACACCTAAATGTAAGTGTTTCCTTCCGCACATCTCTGCATTTGATGGTTTGTTTTCCTCCGGGTATGGAAATGTACTTTGTATTGAGACAAAAAACAGACTCCAGAAAGAGCACCTAAGCATTTTTTTTTTTTTTAATTATGGAATGGAGAGGGAAATTAATTTATAAAGCCTTAGGTCTCAAATCAGTTGCCTAAGCTTGGGCACCAGCTGCCATTTGAACTTCTCCAGGACATCTGGACAGAGACAGCAAATACAATGCAGGACATTAAGAAGACCTGTATTCCTCTGGAGTAGGAGCTGGAAGCCATGCAGGATAGGTGAAACACCTGAAATGGCACAATGGCAACTAAATCCCATCTAAGTCTGCTGTTACTCTAAAATGCATGCACCTGATGCCTGCAAGCATGCCTTGGATCAGAATAACTCAGGTGATCAGTAAAGGGACAGGGAGCTGTTTAACTTCTCAAATACAATGAAAACCAGCAGTGGTTGTTATCCCAGAGGTGTCAGTCAGAAGGGATTGGGCAGGTGCTGGGACATACTCTTGCTCACCTTCCCTTCTTCCAGATCTTACAGGGACGTATTGACTGGGCAGCAAGGAAAATGCGTCACTCAAACTTGTGACCTTTTATATTGTTGATGGTGAGCACTGGGAGATGATTACTCACATAAGGGAATGTTTTGGTCAATATTTACTCCCCCTTGTGATGCCAGATCCTGCTGGTACAGTGCAGAGCACAAGATAACAGAAAGTTGTGCCAGAGGGGTTGTGCAATAAGCAAAATCATCTCTGTTCACTGCCTGAGGGAGCCAGGGGAAGTTGCAGGCAAAGGAGAGGGAAGAGCAGAGCTGTGGATGTGGACTGTTCCTGATGAACCTTTACTTCAAGCCGGGGGGAACACCTCAGTGTCCAGAAATGCACCTGAGTTATTCCACCACACACTGAGATTCATACTATCAATCATACATCTGCATTTCTGTACAGTTACAAGGACGTGCTGAGATGTCATGACTGACAGTGTTCATGCTGTGCAATTCAGCCAGCATTTGTACCCTAAAAATTTTGAGCTCAGGTTCAAAATTCAAGGCTGTGTTCAATGTTTATTTAGGTCCCACTATTCTGAACCTTTTGTTGAGAAATACAAGCCTGGGAAACTACTGTCTGGTTAATGTAAAGCTTTAGAGCCAGAAGTAGGAAAGACCTTTTGAATTTGTTATTTTTAAAGACCATAGACGACAATGCTAAAGTGGTCTGGAACTAGTTTTTAGAAAATACTCCAAAGTTTGTTCTCTAAAGTGTGATTTGGTGTGATTTTTTTTTCACCTTTCCACTGTAGACTTTAGGGAAGAAGCTTTTACAGATAGTTGTTTGCTTTTCAAGGGTCCTTTGTAAACCCAGGTGAGCAGGTTGTCCTCCTTTGACCTGTTCTGTCTCACCACTGTCTCGCAGGAGTTTGCTGGTGAAGGTCTGAGGACACTTGTGGTGGCCTATAAAAACTTGGACGAAGACTACTTTCAGGACTGGATCAGGCGTCACCATGAAGCAAGCACTGCCTTGGAAGGACGGGAAGATAAACTGTCAGAGTTATATGAAGAGATTGAAAAAGACCTAATGGTTGGTGTTTCAGGGAATCTGGGCCAAGCTCTGGGGGAGGCAGCAAGGATGGTGGTTTGTCAATAAACAGCTCAGTATGACCTCAGTAAACATTGCTCTGCAAGCAGCTCAGTGGGTTGTGTGACAGGAGTGGTTAAGAACATGGCAGTCCTGGGTTTTCACTGGCACCTCCATCAGGAGCCCGTAACTGGGGTGTCAGCCACCAGTGCAGGGGAATGGTTTTATTTTAACTCACGTGGGTGTCAGAGTAGCTTTCTCATGATGAAGTGACATATCAAAGTCTGAGGGAGATGACGTGGACACAAATATTTCATAGTTAGCCATTGTATGTGCAAATGCCTGATCTATTTATTTTCCTGTCTTTGAAATGGCAGGCAGTGAATAATCCCCAGTGCCCTTCCATTCCTGAGTGTCTTCTTTGTTCTTGCAGCCCTGGGCACAATGGGGAGATGATGTCCGTGAACATGTCTGTGTCAATTTGAAACAGGGTTCAACTGTGATCTTCAAGTCATTCTTCTTTCCTTGAGTGTTGTTGCAGCTTTTTCAATGCCCTGGGGGGTCTGCCTGTGTTTTAGAGCTGTGAATAATGAATGAAAAGGATGTGTTGGATCTGAGGGGAAGCAATTCAGCTTTTGCACTCGCAGCATTGCTTTCATGAAATGTCAGAGATCTTGGGAGCTGCATTGTTACTCCTTCTGCTACCTGTACGCTCAGGATGCCAGCAGGGCCTAGGAAGAAGGAAGTGAGATAGATGTTGACCTCTGGACGTTGCATAGTCCATGGGGCAGAGCCTACTGCCCTTCTGGGTCTCAATAGAGCAGTGGAAAATGCTGATGCTCCAGTCCAGAGAACATGTGCAAACATTTTGTGGGTTGTGTCCAAAGCAGGAAAGACATGGAGGTTTAGGAGTGACTTTACTTCCCAAAGGTGGGAAGAACAGAGGGTTAGTGTAGGACAGGTTGTCTTGTGATAGAGAATGGGTATAAGATCCAGAGTCAGCAGTAGATGGGTCTTGCAGAGGTGTAGAGGACTGCCAAGTGTCACAATCTGGTTGATGAGCAACAGCAGAACTCCCCCCACTGTGTGGAAGGCTCCAGCTAGGGGCCCTTAGTAGGAGTAAGGTTATAAAGACACAAGGGGATGAAACATGGTTATTCAGAGAATAGTAGTACAAATACTGTTAATCATTTAATGACCTAAAAACTAAGAAAGATTCACAGTCAGGAGGGCATCACAATTGTCCCTCCACTTGCTTTTACACCAGGTCATGGGCAGGCAGGCAAAACCTGTTAACAATAATATTGTTCCTTTCTGCAGCTCCAGAAAGACAGTGGTTGTGGGGAATGCCAGTTCCTGTTATCTCTTCCTGTGTACATTTGACATCAGTGTCCACCTTTAAGCTTCCAGATCAAACTCAGGCTGCCAAGGATAAGCAGGTGGTCCCAAGAGGTGGCTTTGTAAGCTACAAGCATTTAAGGTCTTGCTAGCTGGACCATGGGCTACTGCTGTAAATTGTGGATTGTGAAGCATTGCTGGTCCATCAGAGTTGTTGTCTACACTGATAACACTCATAGATTACGAATGATGAATGCCTACAGGAAGCCAAAAGCAATGTTAGGCTTAAAGCCACCCTCTGAATTTAGTCTCCCAACAGCAGGAAGTAGGTGGTAGCAGATGCTGTCTAAACCTGAGCCAGCAGTGAAAGCTTCATGTCCTTTTGACAATAGGTTAAAGTCACCAAGTATCTCCAAAATGCAGAAAAAGCATCAATTTCAAAATAATGGTTTCTATCCTGAGCAGTGTGTGGTTTAGTTGTGTGGCAATGTGGAGCAGGGTTGGAAACAGGTCTGTTATGGTTTGGAGGAGAGGTTTAGCAGCCATATGACAGCTGCAGTACAACATAGCTGGGAGCAAGCTCCACACTGGGGGATGTTTATGGAGGTTTGGGGACACATATCCACAGCTGTCTTTGTTCCTCAGTTATCAGTCAGCTCTATCTGCTGTGAAGAGGACATATGGAAGAATACAGACTTGCAGGTCTGAAAACTTATTGACAAATAGTTTCATGCATGTTCATGATCCATCTGAGCCTGGGGGATTAGAAACTAGAATATCTGCAGGACCAGGGCTCTGCATCGTACAGTAAATTTTCTGAGGAAGAATAAATTTGTGTTTGCTTGAGCAGTTACCTTGAGGTTTGATGTTTTCTCCTTTCCTAGCAATGGGAAGACTTACCAGTTCACTACCATTTTCTGTTAAGCTGCTAGGTGCTACTGCGATTGAGGACAAGTTACAAGATGGAGTTCCACAGACAATTGAGACTCTTGCCAAAGCCAACATTAAGATATGGGTTCTCACTGGAGACAAGCAAGGTAAAGGGCTACAGCTTTGGATATTTCTGTTCTCTCACAGTGGTGAGATGGTTCTGGTAAGACCATCTCATTCTTTCTCCTTTGAAAAGTGCACAGAAGACAAACTTGCAGGGCTTTGCTTCGTTGCCAGCTAGGTAAAACTCCAGTTATCTGGAATTAGCTGTAGCTGGTGCTATTCTTAATTCCTGTCCTGAGGCTGAAAGCAGTGTGAAGGCAGCATCCTTTGTCTTTGAGACATGATAATGAGTATCCCATAGTCCATGTCATATACTGGGGAAAGGTGTCACTTTAGTAGTTGACCATCCTGGTGAAGAAGGTGGAAAAAATCTTGTCCTGCTTTCCAGGAACTTTAAAGCTAAAGTGGATATTTGGTCTGTTTAAGTTTGATCCTGGCATTAATGATCCAGAATAAATCATTTCATTTTGCCATGTTCCAAATATAATAGTTTTGCTTATGAAATATTCCCCTTTTTTTCCAGTTTTTGGAATCAACATGAAATGATTTTTGTTGCTCCAAGTATGTTGATCAAAGGGTGTTTAAAACTTTTTCACTTCAGTAGAATTTTTTTTTCTGTGGCCTTGTAAAGGCCAATTAAGGGAGATTTGCTGCTACATCCATCAAAGTAACTCTTCTGGCTTTCTTAAACTGTTGACTCTGAAAGGCTCAGGACTCTTTTGAGTGAGAAAGAGAGCTTTTGTCATGTCTGTAAAAAAGCCAGAAAGATGGGTGAGTTTGGGGCTACTAAGATGGGTCATATTCCTGGTTTATCTTTCCCAGAAACAGCAATGAATATTGGTTACTCCTGCAACTTGCTGTATGATGACATGGATGATGTTTTCATTATTGAAGGCAGCACATCTGATGACGTACTTAATGAGCTGAGGTAAGTGACTGAAATACACAGTTTTGTTGCTGTGCACTGACACTGTTTGTATTTTGTATTATTCTACCTTTTTTTCCTGTGGGCTTTACATAGTGCAGTTCTTTCTGGGACCTTCAATGCAGGCTAGCTGGCTCCCTGGAAGATCCAGCAGCTAAACACAATGTAGAAATCTCCTCTGAGGAAAAACTCAGAAGCTTCTTGATCCAAGAGGTCAAATCCATATAAATGTACAAGGAAGCAGGCAGGCAGGCAATTTCAGCTGATATTTGACAAATGATCTGGAGCCACAAAGCCTCTAGCTCCAAGCTTGAGCTATACTGTTGCTCTACTGCTATTCCCATTCATTCACATTGCAGCCCTTTGTCTGGACATGGTCCTTTTCTAGCATTATTCGGAATACCTTTCTCCCTAGGCTCCTCAGTAGACACAAGCTCTTAAGTATAGGTGGAAAATGGGAAAATTTTTCAGTCTATTTCTCTTGAAATAGGTGGTTGTCAGACAATATGTACAGAAAACTGAGATGTCCTTCATGACAGTCAGATTATTTGTTTGACTTTAAATCAGGACAAGTTTAGCACACACTTGTTAGAGTTTCAGAATCATGTAGATGACTTGCATAAGCAGCAGCAGCTAAACTATGCACATTGTTGTAGGGATACAAGGAAAATTGAACTAAAATATCAAAGGGAAGCATCTTTTTTTAATTATTATCTTTATGAAGTTGATTTAATAAAACTTTACAAGTTTTTAATTATTTTTCTGGATTTGTTTTTAGGAATGCAAGGAAAAAGATGAAGCCAGACTCCTTTCTGGACAATGATGAAATCAACATTCAGTTTGAAAAAGCTTCAAAAAACAAAAAAATCTTACCTGATGAGCAAGCAAATGGAGTGTATGGTCTGGTTATCACTGGCCACAGCCTGGTAAGGAAAGTTCAGAGTCATGTTAGGGCTGAGGTCTCTGAAGAACCTAATGTCGTAGAGACATACTGGAAGTCTGAAAATGCTTTAGAAGGTTAGCTCCAGAGGACTGGGTGTTTTTTTTTATTTTCCTATTAGGTTCAATGGTTATCTGAGACATCAGAAGTGATGGGCAAGGTTTCAGAAGACTGGAACAGAGAGGAATTGGCCCTGATGTTAGGGGAACAAGGGGGGTAGAGTAGCCAGATCAATTTTCACTCACAGAAAGATTCTAGAAAAATAATCAGGGAGTTTATGAATACAGCAAGAAGACAAGATAACATCAGACAGGGGTTTCAAGTGTGCCAAGAACATATTCTACTAAACAGAATAATAGATATATCTTACAATGGATGTACTTAACAGATAGGATATATATCTTATAACTTAACTAATACATTGCTTGATGGTCTCTCCCATTCATTCTTCCAAGCAAACTGAAATAAATACAGTCTAGATTACATTGTTAAGTGATAGATGCAAGACCACTTGGAAAGTATGGCTCTTAAGGGCTCACTGTTGCTGTAAAACAAGTTAAGTGGCATCTGCAGGGAGCTATCCCACATCTATTTGATATTCAGTGTTTGCATTAGCTGTTTGAAAAGAGAACAGATAACACCAGGCTGGGAGAAACTGCAGGCATAATGGAGTTCAAGATCAGATTTTAAAACAATCATAACAAAGAAGTAAGTTGGAAAAAGAAGAACATAATTCAGTAAGAAAAAGTGCTTTGTTCTCCACTTCCACAGAATCAACTACTCACATACAAAGTCTGAGACATATATGTAAGAGCACCCTCTGTATGCCTTGTGAAGAAAGCTTCATTTGGTATAGGTAAAGCCTTAGCTGAAATAATTCAACTTACTTGGGCCATTTCCTTTGAGAAAATGTAGACCAACTAGGAGGAGTACAAAGAAAACAATGACAGTAGCCGTGCATGATCTGGAAAGCACAGGGGGAAACTGAGGGAGTTAAGATTTCTGAGCCTGGAGAATACTGATCAGTCTTGGTAATACTCTTCAAATAATAACAGGTAAACAAAGTAATGGAATTAAACTGAGAGAAGACAAGTTTGGGTGAAAGGTCTTCCTAGTGAGCATAGTGAAGCACTGGAATAGATCTTCCATCCTTGGGAGTTTTTTAGAACAAGTTAGAGAAAAATAAAATTAGATACATTTCAGCCTGTCTTGAAGGAAGACTTAGACTGGACCGGGTTGATTTATCTACTCTATTTTGCTTTCCCAGATTGCAGGGGGAGCAAATAGATACATGTGGAAAGCTGTCTTTCAGAGCTAAGATGCTTCTGTTCCCTGTGATTGCTACCTCTCTTGAAGGCAGTCTGGCAAATTTAACTCACAGGTCTATACCAGCCTAGCAAATTACTATTAAAAAAATTTTATCTTGCTCTGTTTTTGGCTTATGAGCCCTGTACACAGACCCTGGCCTAGAGGCAACAATATTTTCAAGCAGTGTCTACATTATCAAATACCCCCTCCCTCTCTAACTCCAGGGCTTTAATCCCCTTTAGATCCTCACTGCTAAACAGACAAGAGCTTTGTCAAGTTCAGTGCCTCTGCATGGGTGACTCCTCTGATATTCCAGCCAGTCACAAGCCCTTGCCTGTTCCTGCTCCATCCCTTCAGCCTGCAGCACAGAACTCAAATGCTGTGCTATCAAAGCACCACTGGCAGCAGTGAAAAAGCTTTCATTTTACTCATGGAAAACCACACACTCACCTACACCCTGGCAAGGAGACATGTCCCACAATCTGGACTGTGTGGGACCTGCCAGACCACATCACCTGCAGCAGAGTGGACACAGCCTGTCTCACCAAGGCCACAGTTTCCTTCTGGATGTGGACAAAACTATATGTTATTTATTGATTTCTGTGCTCAGGTGGGACCTTATCTCTCTCTACAGCTACCTGAAAGGAGGTTGTAGTGAGGTGGGGATTGGTCTCTTCACCCAAGTAACAAGTGATAAGACAAGAGGAAATGGCCTCAAGTTGTGCCAGGAGAGGTTTAGGTTGGATACTAGGAAAAAATTCTTCACCAAAAGGGTTGTCAAGCATTGGAACAGGCTGCCCAGGGAAGTGGTGGAGTCACCATCCCTGGAGGTATTTAAAAGATGTGTAAATGTCGTTCTCTGGGACATGGTTTAGTGATGGGCTTGGCAGTTAATGGCTGGACTCGATGATATTAAAGATCTTTTCCAACCTAAACAGTCCTATGATTCTAGAGCTTGAACTCTAGAAATAGTAAATAGTGAATAGTAAATAGTGCTAATACTGTCCCATTCAAACATAGCATCTGTTCAGTGCCATATCCCTATTTGCAGATGGGTGTGATGGCAGCACTGGGGCTAGGCACACATGTGGTCTTGCTTAAGCAAAGCAAGTGAAGAGAAGAACATCAGCATCTGTATTGGTATCATCTCATTAGTTGATTTGAGTGCAGTGCCATTAATATACTATGAGGTAACATTTTTCTAGTGCTGTGCAACAAGGATGTGGAAAAAGCCATCTCTAACTGCATGAACTGGCTGGTGTTAAAGCTATGCCATGAAAAAGTCTCTCTTGTTGATCAAGTCTGTCTGACTCCACTGATGGGAGGGAAGCGTGGGCGCTGGTGACTCACAGCTCTCTGTTTCAAGAAGAAAGGGTATCTGGCCTAAGTATTGTCTGCCTTACACAGGAAGGGCAGTAGGCCTGCTGTAATGGCTCTGAGGAGGAGGGAGACCTGTCGATTCTTTCCATGCATGTCTGCTGAGTAGAGACACGAAAGAACTGAGCCAAAAAACATGATCTGAAAGAAACATGAAAGCTAACACTGCTACCTCCTCCTCACACAGAGCTGAAGGGGTGACGAGATGTCCAATTATCTCTGTGCTTCTCAAATAGAAATAACACAGCTGACTGATTTAAAAGGTCAGCACTCAGAGCAAAGTTGCCTTCTCCCTGTTTTGTGTTTTGCTTTGTCATGCCCACCTGAGGTCAGCTTTTTCCATGTTTTTTTTTAATTAAGTACCCTCAAATTTAAATATCTTCTATTTATATCACAGATCTCCCACACCTTAAAAAATAAACCAAGAGGGAGGAGCAGAGATTCTCTCGCATGGAGATATGCAGAAGGTTCTCTGGGCCAGCAGGAACTTTGTTAATTAAGTGCTCCTGTTGTTTGACACTTGTACTGCACTGTCAGGTTACATCAGCCAGAGCAGCTGTTGTGCAAATCCAGCTGTGGTGCATCCATGGTGCACGCTTGCAGATGTGTGCTGTGTGGCATGATGTTGTGTGGATGCTCCCCGCGACTGAATGGGCAGGTTCACCTGGGGTATCTCATATCTTCCTTCTGCTGAATGGAAGAACTAACTCATTTTTCATTTCCTTCCTGCTGCATCCTCTTTGTAGACCACAAGTTGCTGCTGGTCTTACCTGAACACCCCATTTTCTCCTTCTTCTCAGGCTTATGCGCTGGAAGGGAATCTGGAGCTGGAGCTGGTAAGAACGGCCTGCATGTGCAAAGTGGTGATCTGCTGCAGGGTAACTCCACTGCAGAAGGCCCAGGTGGTGGAGCTGGTGAAGAAGTACAAGAAGGCTGTGACCCTGGCAATTGGAGACGGTGCCAATGATGTCAGCATGATCAAAAGTGAGTGATGGCTGACAGCTGACATGTGCTAGCTAACTGAATCACTGATGTATTTGCTATCTAAGGCAGCCTAGCAGCAGGAACACTTACCTGAGGGCCTTCTGAACCACCTTTGTGGCACAAAGTGGCTGTGTCCCATATTTTGGTAGGTTTCTACAGGTTACTTGTGTTTCCTGCCTTACAGGACACAAGGAGGCCCCTTTGCTCTACTCCCACCACAAAGACCACAAGAAGCTGAGGCTGCACTTACTGGCTATTTCTCTGTTTCTAACTCAAAACAGACAAAAGCCCACTGGGGTTGTGACATGTCCACCTGTGTCTGCATGGTCACCATCACAAGGGCAATACAAAGAACAAACACGTTTGTTTCACAGATTTTCTGCATACATGCCTGTCTATAGTCTGTATAATGTTACAGTTTGGGGTTTTTTTTAACATTTCCATGTGGAAGGGCCATTTGCCAATTGTCTCCCTTGAGTTCTAAACCATGGGCTTCTAGGTCCCTTCGTCCTTGAGCATCATTGCATTACCTCAGTGAGTTTATGAAAAAAATCCCTCAACTAGGTATAATTAAATTAAGATTATTCAGAAGGGCCTATTGCTAATCTTCCTTGTGTTAATTAGCAGGAATTGATTAACTGGAGCCTTTTAATTAAGAAAGAAAAGGCTAAATAGGGAGCTTCAAGGGAGATAAGTCAGGCAGTCAGTAAAGAAAGGATAAGAAAAGTTAAAGTGTACATGATAATTAGAAACTAACCCCCCCCCCCCCCCCCCCCCCCCGACAAGAGGGTTGAGACTTTGGGATTTTATCAATTCACTGCTCTGTGGAAACCTCTGAATCTAGCAAACTTCCAGCCATCAAGATTGTCCTCATTAGTAAAATCTGTATAATTAGCTGTCACATTAAACTTATGTCCATGTTTAATAAACCCAAGTTACTATTAAAAAAGATGTGAATCTTCTATCTAATTATTTGATTGAACTAATGGAGTCCAGGAAATGTAAAAAGGCTATAGTCTGCCTTGTAGCACTGTGTCTGAGGAACCTATAAGGAGTTTGAAGGTTTTGTTTGTCTGGAGAGATGATTTAAAGCTGCTGGAAGGACATGAAATGCATGTAAATATAAATCACATGTCAATATAAATAAAAGTTATTTTTTCATAACAGCAGCTGTTATGAACAACAGCATTTATGCTGTTGAAATACGTTCAGAAAGAAAACATGAATTGTCACTGAGGGTATAATTTCATTCAGAAAATAAAAGCCTAGTTACTGGAAATATCTCAACACAGTCAAAATCCTAATGCTGCTAAAAGAATTAGTGCCCAAAATATTTATTTTTTTAAAATAACTTTACATATGACTTTCTATGATGGCTTGGGGGGAATTAACACAGTGTCCCAGGGCAGGGACATTTCAAAATTGGGGTAATCAAAATTCTCATTGTAATGACATGATCAATAACCTTCTCGTTGCAGCTGCCCACATCGGGGTTGGTATCAGTGGCCAGGAGGGCATGCAGGCAGTCTTGTCCAGTGACTTCTCCTTTGCACAGTTCCGTTACCTGCAGCGCCTGCTCTTGGTCCATGGCCGGTGGTCCTACATCCGCATGTGCAAGTTCCTCAAATACTTCTTCTATAAGAATTTTGCCTTCACATTAGTGCATTTCTGGTATGGCTTCTTCTCCGGCTTCTCAGCACAGGTAGGTCCAGCTTCTGTTTTCTCATGGCCATGTCTGGCATTTTCAAAAAAAGTATCTGGAGACATTTTAAAAGGAAATAAACTAAGCCATTCTCCCAGCCTCACTGAATGGCACACAGGTCTATCTTCTTCAGCTGTATAAGTATAAAGCAGGTATTGCTGCCTTCATTGTGCTTCTGGTAGAGGACAGATGCCTGAAGATATTTAGGTGCATTATGAAGCACAAAAGTCCCTCGTGGGATTTTAGAAAGAGTTCAAAGTGACTACAGCCATCAAACAAGGATACAGAGAACACAGAGGCCTGACCGTAAAATTATAGAATCATAGAATGTTTGGGGTTGGAAGAGACCTTCAAAGATCATCTAGTCTAACCACCCTGCCGTAAGCAGGGACATCTTCAACTAGATCAAGTTCCTCAGAGCCCCCTCCAATATGTCCTAGAAGGGTTCCGGGGATGGAGTTTCTACCACCCCTTTGGGCAACCTGTTCCAGCATTTCACCACCCTTAGGGTAAAATTTTTCTTCCTTTTATCTAGTCTAAATCTCCCCTCCTTTAGTTTAAAACCATCACCCCTTGTCCTGTTGCAACACGCCCTGCTGAAAAGACTGTCCCCATATTTCCTGTAGGTCCCCTTTATGTACTGAAAGGTCACAATAAGGTCTCACTTGAGTCTTTCCTTCTCCAGGCTGAACAACGCCAACACTTCCAACCTTTCTGCATAGAAGAGGTGTTCCAACCCTCTTCTTCCAATGTGCTAGCAAGCATAGGTCTTACACAGATCTGCACCAAACTGGTCACAAAAATGATTAGTTTAACCCCAGGCATGCTTCAGCAGCTTGCAAGAGGAGCAAATCTCCTGCAGTGGAAAAATCTGCTGTTAGTTTAAGACAAACCAATTCCCAACCCAACCCATCCCCGGGGACATACAGATACACAGCTGCAAGTGTTAGCCCGGCAGCTGAGGGTGCAGGGGTGCAGGCAGGGTCCCTGCTCACTGGCTGCCCACCGCAGAGCGCTGGTCCCACTTGGTGTCTCCAACCAAGATGTTCTAGAATTTAATTGTGTATACCTGCAGAAAAGACAGCTTTTTGATAACTTCCTGCTCCATTTTGGTTTTTTTCTAGACTGTCTACGATGAGTGGTTCATTACGCTTTACAATTTGGTGTATACCTCCCTCCCGGTGCTAGGAATGAGCCTCTTCGATCAGGTACTATTTCTATCACCACTTGGATTTTTTAATACAGATTTTTTCTCCAGGTGCTTTGAGCTGGTTCCACAAAGCAAATGCAGCTGACTTTTTGGCTAGGTATCGTGTTAGACCCTGAAATAGTTTCTTGACAGTGAGACCTGAGAGCACAAAAATATATGCACCAGGGAGGAGACAGCATATTATCCTCATTTGGCCTGTGGGTTTCAGTGTGATTAGACTTTCAGGTTAGGCTGTTGATTACAGTAAAAGTTGTCATTGCAACACTCCCCTGAAGTAATGACATTTTACTAGCTGTGTTCCTGAAGCCTGACAAGTGACTTTTTAATGACCACACAAAACAATGAATGAATTAGGTCTCTGAAGCCAGGTTTTCCAGGTTCAACCATTCTAGTGTAAATCTTTCAGCAGTAATTTCATATTTCTACCTCATCATTACTGTCCAGCAAGATACAGGAGCAATAAAGCTCTTCCTATATGCCTTTTACAAGTTAAGTAAGTAGGAACTTGCTACTCTGCAGTGGTGCACAGTGTTCAGCTCTAGACACTTAAGGGAACCAAGTCAGACAGCCTTGACTGTGTGAGAATCCAGAGGAGGTCCCTTCCATCCCTTAGCTTTCAAGCAACTCTCTGGAAAGCAGGACAACCATGCAGTCTGCTTAAGATGATGTGTACCTTGTGGTTTTTTGCAGCACTTGTCAGTTTTCTCAGCACAAGAAAGGTGAAATTCAACATGGAAAATATGTCTAGATGACCTTGGGATACAGCATGCTAGTCAGCACAACTGAGAGAATCATGTGCGAAGCCTTTTCTCACGGAAATGCATGACACAGGGACATGGCAACCCTAAATGGTCTTGTGCAGTTGGCTGGGGAGGTGCCAGCAAATCTGACCATCTCTTCTTTACTTTCAGGATGTGGATGATCGTTGGAGCATTCTATTTCCCCAGCTGTACATGCCTGGCCAGCAAAACCTTTATTTTAACAAAATGGTGTTTGTCACGTGCATGTTGCAAGGGATCTACAGTTCCCTCATTCTCTTCTTCATCCCCTATGGGGCCATGTACAATACAATGAGAAGTGATGGGAAAGCCATTGCTGACTACCAGTCCTTTGCACTGATGGCCCAGACCTGCTTACTGATTGTGGTGTCTGTTCAGGTAAGGCATTCCAGGTAATATATTTAAGAGTTAGTTGTTATTTTATGAAGACAGCATCTGGAGGGCCACTTGGGATCTTGATAGCATTGTATTTGCTGCTTCATCTTGCATTCTTGCAAAAAAAAACAGTCTCATGACTCTCCTCAGTTCAACAGAACAGATTTGTATGTTATGAAAGACCAGGGTGACAGGAAAGCGTAGTCTTTGCCTTGGGAAATTTGCAGTCCTAGAAGAAAAGACAGTTAAGGCTGGGAGTAGAGAAGGACTCATTTCAGTTTTAGGAAAGGGTTTGAAGCACAGAAGTGTCTGCCTGCTATCAGGCAACTATTTATAGGTGATGGGGCTGTCTCTGCAACCTGGCCCCATGCATCATGCAGATGCTAGGCTTACACTTGCTGGAAGAAATAGCTAATACTTCGGTGGTATAAAATTCAGATGGTACTAACAGGATGAGAGAAATTTCTGAAAAGAAAACCAGTCAATCACATTTCCCTAGATAATGATTTCTGCTGTCAGTGGTCTTGTAGGCTCCTTCTCCTAACTTTCAAAGCTAGATCACAGCTTGGGGGTAGGGACATAAGCATGGCTCGTTTGAACTTAGTATCCTGTCTTGAGTACTGGCCACTGGTGAAGTCTTGAGAAGAGGGCAACAACAGGGCAAATGTAGTAATGCCTGCCCTGAATGGTCTCCCAGCATCCTATCATCTGTGGCTTGGTGTTTCTTGAGACTTGAATGAATAACAATCTTGGAGGCAGATGTACAAAGCAGAGAACAAGGTGTTTTCAGCACAGATCTGCTAAATATTAAGGCACTGACATTAGATTTATTGCTCCATTCTTTCAGATTGGCTTGGATACCTCTTACTGGACAGTTGTGAACCAGTTCTTCATCTGGGGCAGCCTTTCTGTTTACTTTGCTATCACCTTCACCATGTATAGTGATGGCATGTACCTGATCTTCACAGCCTCCTTTCCCTTCATTGGTAAGCCCTGGGACAAATCTGGATTGCACTCAAAATGGGCTTTCTGCAGGGTTTAAATCTGTCAGGTATTTCTAATACATGTTACTGCCCCTTTAGAGGCAACACAGAGTATATTGATTGTCTTTTCTACAAGAAATGCCAGCGTATTTCTGAGGGCTGCTGGGAATGCTTGTTTTGAATCCCATCCATCCTGGGGAACTTGTGCCACAGCTCACTTCCTCACATAAGGATGCACATTCACGTGCAGCCACAGGAATGGTCCTTAAAATAAACCTACTGAGCTGGCTGGAGTGCTTTCTGCTGCTCTTTTATATTCTGTTTCCAGGTGTCCAATTCTTACAGATTTCTAGGAGCAGAATGATGCCTGTTTCATTGCAGAATGATGCCTGTTGTTTTGTACATAAGTTAATATGTTTGTATAGGAAAGCATAGAAGTACAACATCCAGTTAAATAGCAGAAGAATGCCATAAGATTATGGTGAGCCTCCAGCCAGGTTAAATGGCAAATTCACAACAAAAAATTCCAGTGATCACAAGGTCTTTGGAGTGACTCTACATAGCAGGTTTCTGAACACATGCAAAAAGTGAAGGATAATGCAAAAAAGAATCTGTCCCCTGAGACAGGTGGCAACTTACCTGCCAGGGATATCTTTATATGCTGCTCTGCTGGCACTACGTAGGTCAAATTAGCCATAGTGCTGCAGGCCACTTAATAAGGTCTCAGTCAGAAACTATTTTTAAGGAAGTGTTTCTAGTCTGGACTCAGACAACTTGTTTACTTTAATTTCAGTGGAGTTGTATTACAGCAGAATTTGGCCAACCGAAAAGAAAACATTCAGCAACTTTACTGCCAACAACAGCATCATTAGGCCCTGTAATGAGGGTTTTGCAGATTGTTTGTTCTATCTTACATTCCTTCAGTTTTGGAGGAGCCAGAAGTGAGCATTTTGGTTTCAAAGAAGGTGTCAGTGTCACACCAGCACATGGCAGTTGCCCTGCCAATGAACCCACTAGGCCACACTGTCTGTGCAGACACCAAGAGCAAAGCATGCTCCTCTCATATAGGGCTGTGATCCTGTCATCTGCTGGGCAGAGTCAGTACTCCCACAAGCTTCAGGAAATGGCTCTGGAAAGTAAGAAAATCTGGCACCTGGGAAAGGTGAGAGGGCTGGACTGCTGCTGAAAAAAGTCAAATCACTGCAAAGGATTGATATAAATGTCCAGGAGACCTTCTTCAGCCTCAACAATTCAGGGAGAAAAGGATGTCAGAGTGAATGTCTCATCTCTCTCTGACATCCTTTTCTCCCCAAATTGTTGCTGCAGTTGGTCTGCACATTGCAATTTTCTCTGCTCGTCTCAGGCAGTGCTATTGGCATTGTGTGCTCTTTAGAGCAAGTTGATTTCACTGTTGAAGGTGATGTTTTCTTTATATTTTTGTCTGTTCAACAAGTGCTTTGGAATCACAGAGAGTGAAAGGTTCAGGTGAATGACGATAAGAGGTGTTGCTGTTACAGTTTTAATCATGCTTTTGTTTTTCAGGTACAGCTCGAAACACCCTCAGCCAACCGAATGTGTGGCTAGCAATTTTCCTCAGCATAACCCTCTGTGTGCTGCCTGTAGTTGGCTTTCGATTCCTGAAGGCTCAGCTAAAGCCAACTCCCAGCGATAAAGTAAGGAGATACCTCATTAAACCAGAAATCCTGCTTACCACCACCTAAGCTTACTGTGGAGCCATATTGCACAGGCTTGGCATTGATCAGAGCTCCTGTAGGTGCAAGTGCTGTCATCCGTCTGTCCCCTAGTCCCTTGAGAAGGAGGACAGGATTGGGGTTTTGGCACAGTTAAAACCATCTGCAGCTGGGACCAAGGCTGAGATTAGATTGCACTGGAGCGAGGAAGATGCCCTATTTTTAGGTGCAGGGGTTTAAGGGCTGTGGCTCAGTGCAAAGGAGTGGCGTGTTCCTCCTGCCTTGCTGCTGTACAATTTTTAGCCTGGCAGATCACAGTCCTTCACCCTCCACACAGGCAGATGTGTGTGCTGGGGATTTTTTTACTTCAGAATTTATTTCTTTTGTAGCCAATGATTATACACATCCTCTGAAACCAGCTGCCCTCCCATCCCCAGGAATATGAAGATGAGGCCATTAGGGCAAGGAGAGGCTGGGAAAGATGGAGTGGGCAGAGAGCACGCTGCTTTCTACAGCCTATGGACCCCTCCAGGACACCAATGTAAACACAGCTCCCGGGGCTGGCTTCCAAACAGCAGCATCTGCTAAATGCTGCTGCCACCTGGTGCTTCCTTCCTCTTCCTGCACTGAGCTGCTAGACACAAGTGTCTCTGAGCCCAACCCCAAGGGCATGCTTCTCAGCGGCTGCCTTGGTCGTCCCTGGGATGTCCGTGAAGTTCTCCAGGTGCTCCAGGACTGTTGGAGAGTGAGTGAAGGGGAATTCTCAGGCCTTGCAGAGGGGGCAGGTTGATGCTTAAGAGGTCTACTAGGAAGTAAGGTCCTCAGGACACAGAGGCAGTTCAGGTGCGTAAAAAAGCCTAGACTGAGTTTACCCTTCAGTTGAGTAGAAGTCCAACACAGCTATGCCTCAGAATCCCAGCCTCAGTACTTGGGTTGAGCATCTCTCTCTAGTGCAAAATAACTTTACTCTTCTACCTCCTCTGGGAAGTGAATGGTTTGGGTTTCCTGCTATATGGAGTTCCCCAGCTGGCAGTAAGAGGGGAACTTAAATACAGACCTGATGCTTAGAGAGGCCAAGTACCTAGAGCTGCCACTGTCCCAGGTAGTAATGACAGGGGTCCAACAGCTGGGGATTCTGTCAAGCCACTGGCACTGAGTACTGGCCTCCTGTCTTTGACAGAACTTTGGCAGAACTTTGATCATGGGTCAGTTTGCACAACACCAGGCCTGCTGGTGACAGATAGGGTACACCTGACCCAGAAGGGGAAAAGGATCTTTGCACAGGAGATATCAAGGCTCATCAAAAGAGCTTTAAATTCGATTTGAAGGGGGAAAGGGATAAAACCAGGCTTTTTAGGGATAAGCCTGGAGGCAGGATGCCAGTGTTTGAGGAATGGTGTGCTAGCAAGGCCCTTCAGTCTGCCGTCTCAGTGGAGGTAGGGAATGAAGAGCCATGTGACAGCAAAGGTGCAAGGGATATTAATGGGTTAGAAACCATGGAGGTGCCTTAGAATGGTCACATAGGAATTAGAGCTTTCCCCCCCCCCAAAAAAATGAGGTGATCAATAGCCCAAATGAAGTGCACCTCCACGAATGCATGCAGCATGGGCAATAAACAGGAGCTGGAAGCCATTGTGCAGCAGGAAAACTATGACATAATTGCAATTACAGAAACATGGTGAGATGACTCACACAACTGAAGTGCTGCAATGGATGGGTATAAACTCTTCAGAAGGGACAGGCAGGGAAGGAGAGGCAATGTGGTAGCACCGTATGTCAAGGGGTGTTTTGATTGTCTAGAGCATAATAATGGTGATGATAGGGTTGAGTGTCTATGGGTAAGAATCAGAGGGAAGCTACTATGGTGAGAGTCTGTTATAGACTGTCCCAGCCAGGATGAAGGGGGAGATGAAATTGGTACACAAGTTGTGCTCCCGAGGGCTCAGTATTGGGCCAGTTCTGTTTAATATCTTTATCAATGATCTGGTTGTGGGGATCAAGGGCACTCGCAGATGACATCAAGTTGGGCAGGTGTGTCAATCTGCTTGAAGGTAGGGAGACTCTACAAAGAGATCTGGACAGGTGGATTGATGGGCCAAGGCCAGTGGCATGAGGTTCAGTAAGGCCAAGTCAGGTCCCACACTTGGGTCACAATAACCCCATACAATGCTCCAGTGCTGGGGGAGAGTGGCTGGAAAGCTGCCCAGTGGAAAAGGACCTGGGGGTGTTAGCTGACAGACAGCTGAACATGAGCCAGCAGTGTGCCCAGGTGGCCAAGAAGCCAAAACCATCCTGGTTTGTACGAAAAATAGTGTGGCCAGCAGATCTAATGGCATGATCGTCTCCCTGTACTCAGCACTGGTGAAGCCACAACTCAAGTACTGTGTTCAGCTTTGGGCCTCTCACTACAAGAAGGACATTGAGGTGCTGGAGTGTGTCCAAAGAACGGCAACAAAGCTGGTTGGTTGTCTTAGGAGGAGCAGCTGAGGGAACTGGGACTGTTTAGTCTGGAGAAAAGGAGGCTCAGGGGAGACCTTATCTCTCTCTACAACTACCTGAAAGGAGGTTGTAGTGAGGTGGGGTTGAATCTGTTCTCCCAGGTAACAAGCAAAAGGAAAAGAGGAAATGGCCTCAAGTTGTGCCAGGGGAGGTTTAAGTTGGATATTAGGAAAAATGTCTTCACTAAAAGGGTTGTAAAGCCCTGGAACAGGCTGCCCAGGGAAGTGGTGGAATCACCATCCCTGGAGGTATTTAAAAGACATGTAGATGTGGTGCTTTGGGACATGGTTTAGTGGTGGCTTTGGCAGTGCTGGGTTAATGATGGGACTCAGTGATCTTAAAGGTCTTTTCCAACGTAAGCTATTCTATGATTCTATGACAGCCCCTTTCTTAAAAGATGCTTGTCCACAGATAATCTTAGTGGCCAAGTGGGAGCAGAGAGTCCACAACCTTCAAGTAAAGTGCATTATTCCCTTCCTTTCTGCCAAGGAACATAAGAACTTATTGATCACCATTCTCATCCTAAAAAGCTTTTAGATACTGGAGATCCCCTTTAGTAGTGTGTTTTCTAGATTAAGCAATTTTAAAATGTTTCCTTATTTTTTCTCTGGACTTTTGACTACAGTTGAGATGACTTTCATTCACTTTTTGAGTTCTTTTACTTCAGTGCCGAAAAAAGCTGCAGTAATTCCCCAACCGAGACATCACAGAGCTATGAGGAGTCACAGAATCATAGAATGTTTTAGGCTAGAAGGGACCTCTAGAGGTCATCTTGTCCAACCTCCCTACATACACTGAAATCATCCACTCCCATGACTTGCAAATGACTCTCCCATTAATGCCCTCTAAAATAAGAACACTTTTTGCTTTTATCAGGCTGCCATCCTGTGCTGTCAGTTCAATTCCTGCTCGCAATCCCTCCTGCCGTCCCTGATCAATCATTTTTGGCCTTGGACCCCTGCTTCTACCCTCTTCTGTGCTACTCTTTCACCATGCTTGTAAATAATGATGCACTTCCTACCTTTTCCACCTTATTTTCTGATTTCAGGTCCTGCTCAAGATCAAAGAAGCCAAAAAGCGGCCACCTCCACCCTCACCCAAGAGACGCCTGCGTCGGACCAGCACCCGCCGCTCCGGCTATGCCTTCTCCCACCAGCATGGCTTTGGAGCACTCATCATGTCTGGGAGAAACATGAGGCCAAAATCACCTTTTGCCACAACCGGAACATTTTCACCAAACAGTGACAAACATAAACACAAAGGACTGTAAAAAAACCCATACAAACAAAAAAGACAAAAAAACCCCAAACAACAAATCAAACCAAAGTAAAGGGCTGTCAGGAGAGGAGACTGCGCTCCCTGCAAAGCACCGAGCCAGTGGCCGCCCAGAACTCTGCCCTCTGGGCTACCAAATCAAGGACTTGGGCCTTTCCTTTCACCCACGTGCACCCTCTGACTCCAACTTCTCTTCCAAAGACCTGTGCTGCTGCCAGGGAAGGTGAGCAGGGTGAAGTAGAGTTGTTGTATGGTGTCCAGGAGGGCCTCCCTGGAACAAGAGAGAACATGCTACAGGACGGATCTCTACTCCCTGAGATTGTTCATAACGCTATTTTTTTCTCTCTCTTTAACTACATACCTCAGAGCAAAGAGAAGTCCAGGCTGAGGAAAAGGCTGAATTGACAATCTCCTTCTGATTCTTGTGCCTTTGTTTCTCTAATGAATCTACTTCAGGCTGTATTACTGGGGTGACAATGTTGACCCCAGGTGTGCCTTAAGTCCAACCACACAGCCCCCAAATTTTTGTAATATGTGTAATTTTGTAGCCTTTTGATTGTACACAAGCACTTTGGAAGGCCTGAATTGAAAATAACCTTCTTCCAATCTAACGGTTAATCCGGTCTCTTAAGAGATGGCCAGTGCCCAAACACCACCCTCTTCCCACATCTGCAGTTGGGAAGAGCTGCAAGCTCAGAGAAACCCTTAGTTGGTCATCAGCCTGCCCTGTTTTATCTGCATTGCAAATCTGCTCTCACAAAAGATCATTGTCCTCAGAGCCCTCTCAGGTTTTGTACCTGGGCACCAGCCATTTCATTTCACCTTAAAATAAAAGGGCAGAAAAAGCTCAGGCTCCCATGTGGATCAAGACATAATGTCTGGCCCTGAGAAGCCCTTTTCATGGTTTGGGCTCATCTGAGCTTCCAGCACCAGGTGTCTCTAGCACTGTAACAGACTGAAGCACAGACACATCTGACCTGGTGGAGATCACACAAGGGGTATCAGAGGCAGAGATGCTATTTCACAGATGGTGCAGGATGTCCTGCCCTTTGCTCCACCAGTGCTATCACTCTTAAGGGATGAAGTATGACCTGGTAGCTCCCTCACCCTCCCTGGTGAATGGTGTGGTCCAGTTTCACAGGAATTTAGTGAAGGCTCAGGAGCCTCTGCAGACTTTCTCTGTACTGCTTAATATTTTAGTTGGGAACAGTTCATCCATCAGGCATAAGTCACAGAGAGCTAAAAATCCTATCAGTCTGGCTGCCAGCAGAGGGACCTAAGATGTACAGTCACAGCCAAAGACATGGCGATCCCGAGGCACTGGGATTTGCTCAGTGTTTTGTTAGACTATCTCCATAATCAGCAGGGTTACTGTGTGGAAAGCCAGCGTGGCAGCCTCAGAGTCTGTCCTGCCAGCACTGCTGTGTTGTCTAAATGGAGTGAGTTTTTTGTGCAGAGGGCTAAGCAGCACTGGCTGTTGTGGTGGGTTAGGTTTTTTTGATTGTTTTTGGCTCCCTTATACAAATTTAGACTCCTTCCTTGTTTTAAATTGGATTTTTTTTTGCACAGAAACCATCTGGTATTTATTTGGAGCTCTCTGCCTTGCGTCTCTGAGCTATCAGCGGAGGCAATGTATGATGGCAACAGGCCAGCCATGTCCCCTTTTCATCTGAACTGTGTGTAGCACCTTGCTCCCTGTGGTCCCAGTTTCAGCAGACCGTGTAAGATTTTTTTCAGCTCTAATTGAAGGTTTCATCTCCCTGGGTTTAACTCAGCACAGGAAAAAACCTATCTGTTGCACCTGCTGCTCTGGGAGCAAATACCACAGTTACAAACAGTGGTATTAAATTTCAGCATAGTCAGTGCAAAACAGGAGCTGGGACTGGGTCCAGACTTCAGCAGCCAGGAGCTGCTTGCTAGGGAAGGAGCAAATTCTAATCCTATGATCTCTCCTGCAAGGAGATACCTCAGTAAAGTGAGAGCCTGTGCCCTGACTGGGGAAACCGCTGTGGTAGCTGGTGCCTGTCACAGCCCTCTGATTTACCACTTGCTGTGCAGTGACAATCATGGCTCTCTGGTGAGGATTATGTCTTTCATGGTCAGACTCCCTGGGGCTAGAAGAAGCAGGAGAGTTTATGCAGGTAAGCAGACATCCCCATGATACCCAGACTGGTTTGTGGACTGAGACTACTATCCAAGCTGGTCCTAGCATGTAATGCAGCAGGATGTAATGCAGAATAGCAGAGGCAGACCTCTTGCTGAGAGAGCAAGGCAACTCTGAGACTGTGTCACTCTTCTCATATGGTTTACGTGCAAAGCACTCACCTTTTGGCTGAAGGGGATTTGCAAATGCTGCATAGCACGAGCAGGGGATAATTGAGCTGTGGGTGAACTTGCACCAGACACAAATATTTCAGTGGTTTGACAAAATCAGCATTTGGAACGTATCAGCTGCCAGTGATGTCTGTCCTACATCGCTCCTGATTTTGTAAAATATTTTTTTTAGAAAATAAAAATATCGGAATGACTGATTCCTTGCCAGTCTGCTACTTGGTTGACAAGGGTTTATAACCAGACGCGTGTGGTGGCCCTGTGCCTCCTGAAGCAGGAGGACGGTCCTTGAGAGGATGGATCTGGGATGACAACGCTTCTCACGCCCTATCCTGATTTAGGGGCAGGGGGGGAAATCAAATTCCCCAACTTTCGATCCTCTCAGGGAGTAAACTTCAGAGGAAGCGGCAGTCGGACGGAGGACGCCGCGTCCCGGGCGGCCCCGGGAGGGCGGGGGCAGCGCCGCGGTCCTGCCCCGCCTCCCGGCTGTAAACAGCGGAGCGGAGCGCCCGGTAAGGGTCGAAGGGACGGCGGCGGGAGGACGGGGGGGCTTGTCCGTGACCGGAGAGGGGGAAACAGCTGCTGGGATGGGGGGGTGTGTGTGTATGTGTGTCTGTTTCTCCTGTACGTGGTGCAGTGGCGGGGCGAAATCAGAGCTCGGTTGTGCGGCATCTGAAGATAATTTTACTCTTTTATGAGGCTCTTGTATTTGATGTATCAGAATTCGGTGCCTGAAATGTGGCTGGTTGGGGTTTTCCCCCCCTTTTTCTCATTGTTTCGTGATATGCAGGTTCATTATTTCAACAGTGTTCTGCTGTAGCATGTAAATAGCCACCAGCCCATCAGGCAGCAGTTTCAGGATGGAGAATGATAATGCTTTGATGATGATGATGATATGGTTACTTGTCTTATACTGTAGCAGAGGAGGGCTTAGAGCATCTCCTCTCTCCCCTGAATCCAACAGGGTGACATGGAACAACTTCTGCCACCCATAGTGTGGGGCATAGAATCACAGAATAGTTTGGGTTGGAAGGGACCTTCAAAGATCATCTAGTTCCTACTCCCTGCCATGGACAGGGACACCTGCTACACTGGGTTGCTCAGAGCCCCATCCAACCTGGCCTTGAACACTTCCAGGGGTGGGGCATCCACAACCTCCCTGGGTAACCTATATCAGTGCCTCATCACCCTTACAGTGAAGAATTTTTTTGTTTTGTATTTGTTGGTTGGTTTGGGTTTTTTGGTCTGGGTTGGAAGGGACCTCAAAGATTATCTAGTTCCAACTCCCCTGAGGTGGCAGGGACATCTCCCACTAAACCAGGCTGCCTAAAGCCCCATCCAACCTGGCCTTGAACACCTTCAGGGATGGAGCATCTACAACCCCCTTGGACAACCTGTAATTTTGTCCTTTCATCTAATCTAAATCATCCCTCTTTCAGTTTAAAGCCATTACCCCTCATTCTATCACTACATGTGCTTGTAAAAAGTCCCTCTCATCAGGTGCTTTAGGGCAGAGGCACCTGTAAGGTGTTTTACATAGCTAGCTACCACACCTGCATTCCTGCTAGGCTGCCTGGTGGCTCTCTCTTTGTCAGTGTGCATCCACTCAACTGTCTTCCACTGCTGTGGAACCTGGAAGTCATTACTTGAGAGCAGCTCTTAGGGAATGAGAGGGGAAAAGGAGCATCGAATGCTTGCCCTGGGTTCTTCAACTGGGGTGATCCTCAAAGTCTGTTGTAAGAAAGGAGCCATCTGAATAATTACCCATGCTAATTACCAGCAGGGAACAAAATCAGGAGCATAAGTGACCTCTTGGATATCTGTGGGCAGAGGCGCTGTGTCCTGTAACCCCATCAGACCACAGATAAAAGTTCATCCTAAAGCTTCCTCTTCTGCTGGTTGATTTTTTTTCCTCCCTAATTCTCAACCTAAATGTGTTCACAGTGCATTTATTCTCTTGTTGTCGTGCCAGCATTATCCTTTTGCTTCAGCAGTTTTGTTTGTCTCCTGTGATATATTTAGAGAGCAATCCTATCTGCTCTCTGCCTACATTTGGCTAGGCTAAACAAGCCAGGCTCTTAAGTTTCTTCTTGTTTAATAGGTTTTCTGTTTCCCTCAGGCCCTTTCTGCACCTGTTCATTTGAATTCATCATTTTTAAATGTGGGTGACCAGAATTTTCTTGGTATGATGCTCCTGTCATCAGTGCCTGTACAACAGGGCTGGTATTTCACTGCCTTGTCTAGACTGCATTTGCTTTTCTTACAGCCTCTTCATCTCCGTGATTCCCTAACACAGCTTTAGTGTTTGTTTTTCCTAACTTTACTGTGAATATGCACAATTATTAGCTAAATTGTGTTAGCTAAATTAATACCTCCTGCCTCTCACCATCTCGTGTCTGATAATGTGGGGAGGAGCTGAAGTCATCATAGCATAAGTCTGTGTGTGTTGATTCTTTGAACTGGTGTCTTGCCCTCAGGAGCAAGGGTTTTTTCCATTAGGGAAAGGGCTTTTTGTAACAAAAAGGGCTTTTTACTATTATCTGCTTATGTGTTGGCCAATGTAAATATGCTGGGGTGAGGGAGCTGTCATTCCTCCTAGCAAAGGCGAGTTCCTAGCCTCATCTACCTGTCCGAGAGCCACCTCTAGCCCTGTCCCAGTGATAGGGGACTGGTTTGCTGCAGGGGTGGACATGATACAGGATTCAGAAGAAGGGCATGGAACCCTGCAGCCTGGGCTTGACCTGCAAGTGCTTCTGGCCATAGCTGCAGCTCAGCTGCTCTTCAGTTTTTCCAAAGCTAGTCTTCTGCTGCCCTACTTTTTATAACTCACTCAGAAATAGTGTTTTTCCCTGCCTGGCACTGTGGAGGAGCAACCTCTCTCCTGTCGCTCCCAGCTTGAAGGGAAGTGGTTTTCATACCCCCAGTCTCTCTCCACAGCTTGCCTCTCCAGCCGGGTGGAGCTGGCTGTACTGAGCTGTCAGCTCCCAGCCTTTCCGCACAGCGCTGAGCCCTCTGCCAGACTTTTCAGCTATAAATGGATCTGGCCTTTTCCAACCTCCCCCTCCTGACATCAAGAGATGCTGCGGGAAATCGGAGCTTGGCCAGGCTTCCTCTGAATTAGGAAAACGTACGATCCAGCCACTGGCTTTTCGTAGGTTCTCTGGAAGCATCGTGTGTGGCTCCGGGGGAGCTGACAGTGCCCCGGTGGGGTCCGTGCTGCTGAACTGCTTGTTTTGTGCTGTGGGAGAGGTTGTTCCCAGACCTGAATGCAAAGCTGGGGCAGACCTATAGGTACTGTCTCCAGCCCCATGCATCACACCATAAAGCGCTGTCTGGTCTGAGTGTTGTGTCTCAAGGGAAGGCCAATGTTTTTGTTACTGACTGTATCCTGCTTCCACATCCGTATTAGGCACGTAATAAAAGCAGCCTGGCCTTTGTACATAATGAGCAACCCCATTTGCCTCCCTTAACTTTGGGATTTATAGCAGAAATCCTGAGATCTTTTAAGCTTTATTGCTTTCACCCTTCCCTGAGAGGCAGGGAGGATTGGTATCTTCTCATTCAGCAGGGAGCTCAGGCCTGCAGTACACAGACCAAGGTGACTCAGGGAGTCGGTAGCTGCCCTGAATTTTAAACTGAAGTCTTTTGTGTCATCTGGAGTGCTACCCTCCATCAGCCCTGCAGGCATCCAGGCCATTCATTCCATGTAGAGGACAGGTCTGTATTTAGAAAACTAATTTGTACTCTCATGTTGAAAAATTGCAGTCTGAAAGTCTCCTAGTTCATTTGCTTCGTAGAAGCTGCTGGGTCAGGTTCCAGTCTGGTGACCTTTTGCCAGCAGCAGTGGGTTTGCATCTTTTGGGCTTAGATAGCAACACCTAGAGCAGCTGCTTCAGAAGCTTCATTACCTCCTGGCAATGATCCCTCAAAAACCATCAGGCTGTGGATAAGGGAACATAGAATATTCAAAAGGCTTATGGTTGCCCAGTATTCTGTGTTCAGTTCTGCTTCTGGTTCAGTTTTTGCTGTGGCAGCAGATGCTGTCTGACACCTTTTCCTGTGCAGGATGACTGCTATCCTGAGTTTTCTCTGCTTAGTGGCTTGTTTGTGTTGCCTTTTGGATGGGCTAGTGGAGCTGTTGACTGGGCAGTGTTGGATGGGCAACGTGCAGGAATACATCTGCTCTCTTTTTATGTTTGCTGGAGAATTTAATATCCCAGACCAGGATATTACACAGGAGTTACAGTTCGCTGAAACCTCCTCTCTGTCTTTTTGGCTAGGATTGATTGCAGGCAATATTTTGCATGAAACAGATAAGGGATAGATGAAGTGCCTCCTTCACATGTCCCCAGGCCACCCAGCTGCTGTGTGGCAAGGGTACTTTTGGGGTCTGGGAATAAATGAAATGAAGCTACTGTGTATAGTTGTAGCCTCATGGTCTTTCCTGTGGTTAGCTCTGCTGAAGCTGGTCCAGGCATCAGATCCTGCTGGTTTTCCAACTCAACTTGGAGTGCTTCAGGGTAAACTTGTCTGGGAGGAATATTTCTGCTTGCCATGTCCTTCCCAGATGTTCAGGGAGGCTGGTTACCCCAATTTTACTTGGCCTTATGCAGTCCCCAGTGACAGGAAAAAGGCAATGGGCACAAACAGGAACAGAGGAAGTTCCACTTACACATAATGAAAAACTTCTTTACTTTAAGGAAGACAGAGCCCTGGAACAGGCTGCCCCCAGAGGGGCTGTGGAATCTCTTTCTCTGTAGACTTTAAAAACCTGCCTGTATGCATTCCTGTGCAACCTGCTCTGGGCAACCTGCTTTAGCAGAGGGGTTGAACGAGATCTCTCTGGAGGTCCCTTCCAACTGTTCTGCTAGCTCTCTTCTTCCTCAGACCAACACCAAACTCAGCAACATCCCCTCAGCATAACTTCATCTTTTATTCTTCATCTGTTTGCTCTTCTCCATCTCAAATCAGCCAAGGGAGAACACACCACTGAGAGAGCTCAGCAAGCTGCCCCCAACAGGAACTCTCTTCCTTGGGACCTCTCTTCAAACTGATCAGCTTCTTGTTGCTTCTCTCCAACTGGTTCAGATCCTGCTTCTTCCCAAACTGATTCGGTTCCTGGTGATATATCTCTAGCCTTGCCCACCACCCCAACCATGGTCACCTGGGGGCAGTTGGGGCCTCACACAGGTGGGCCAGGTTCTGTCTCTGGGGCCTGAAACCATTTGGGGGACAAAACATGTTGCTGGGTTGTGACTCATCCACAGGTCAACTCCAACTTGGGGCCCACAGCCCAGGCCCCAGCACTTCACCAACACCCACCATTCTATGATTCTGTTATGTGAGCACATCAGCTCAATGTTCAGCTCTAGCCAAAAAGGCAGACCTTATACTGGAAAAAAAGAATAAATTAAAAAATGCTGGTGTATGTTCTTGTATACTTAGGTATACAGTAATGTTGTGCCTGCATCTTGAGTACCACATACAGTCTGGTCACTCTCCCCCCAAAAAAGTGTCATGGACCTGAACACAATACAGAATAGGGGAATGGGATGAATAAGGGACTGGGATAGCTTCTGTAGGAAAATAGATTAAACAAGGAAAACCAAATAATAGTGGGAAAGCATAAAGGCCTATAAAATAATGTACAGTGGGGAGAAGTTGAGGAAGCAATGACCTTACTCAGCTCTACATTTGTCACAACACAGAGGAAGCACATCCAGCAAAATTATTTATTAGGCAGGAGGTTAAGGAAGTCCTTTTTCAACACGGTTGATTTGCAGACCATGTTGCTATGAGATGGCATGGAGGCTGAAAATACACACAGATTCCACAAGGAACCAGATGCCTCAATGGCAGAGATGTGTTTCAGTGGCTGTTAAACATGGTGGTCAGTGTGCAGTCTCCAGCTCTAGAAGTTCATTGACTGCTGATAATTGCAGGCTGGAAGAGTGTGGCCTTAGGAGACATCACTCCATACTTTGTGATATGTATATGCTGGTGGCAAAATGTCAATCGTAGGGCTCTAAACTAGAACAATTCTTGGTGTGGCCCAATATGGTGATTCTTGTGACCAGAACGTGCTGCAACAGGGGAGTAAAAATGAACTGCTTTGATTTTGAGCACTTCTGGTCTAATGCGTCTCCTGTGGGGGTTATGCACAGGTCACTACAGATTTTCTTGTTTCTTTTACTAACAAGTGTGAACGCACTTGAAGGAGAAAGGGACTTCTGCAGGCATAGCCCACTAGTGCAGTGTGCCAGATACTGTTGTGGTTGTTGCAGAGTGTGCTGGCTCAATGACCACTGCCCAGTCAGCCAGGTGAGATGCTTGGCATCAGCTGCTTGGTCCCATCTTTGCTCCCCCTTGGCTTCTCATTAGGATCTGGTTTATGGCCTGATGGAACAAAATCTGGATTTTTGGAGCCTCTTCTTCATATAACTGTTATTGTTATTTATCCAAATGTCCCGTCCTACAGAGAGGGGAAAGAGCAGGCGATTGCGAATTTTATTGTGAATTCCTCTGTCCTTTCCAAGTCCTATGTTGCAATTTCCTTTGCAGTCTAAGTACTGAAATGTCTCCAGTCTCCCTCCACTGAGAATTGGGAAAGGCTGGAACTGCACTGCTCTGGAAAAAGTCTATTTGCTGATAATGGAGTACCTTAGATGCTCATTTTAGGAGCAATAGCAGGAGCCAATGCTTAACCCATTGAAAACTTACCAAACCATTGGGTTTTTTTCTCTATGGAAGCTGGCTGAGTCTGTAGCAGGAGCAACCAGACAGCAATGGGCATGATTTTGGTTTGCCACTCAGCTTGCAGGGGGATTTTTAACTGCTTAAGCCTGAGAGTGGTATTGCAATGAGGTTTTGGGAACACTGGACTCCGAATTCAGCTGTGATTTTACCTCTGCCTCATTCCTTGAGCTCAAATCTATACACTCACAAGCTCTAATGTTTATGCCTCTTTCAATGGAATGAAGAAAGAGTTTAAAGCCCCTGTTGCACTACCCAGTTCCCTGCTCCCTGCAGAGAGGAAAAAAAAGTGTCCTGGCAGCCTCAAGCTGTTTTTAAACGCGACAAATGCCTGGGGTGCCTGTCTGCCAGAGCCTCCAGCCTGTACACCAAGTCCCATTTTAGCGTGCTTCTCTGCACAGCTATATCTGGCTCCAGTTCCTTGCTCTGGGAACGTGACCTCATCATTGTTTTGGTATTTCCAGTGATTCAGCCTGGTCCAGGGCAGGGAGGAGTCATTCCTGGTTCAGGCTGACAGGGTGTTTATACGTTGCTGGAATTCCAGAACGGTTCAGCCCCAGCCCTTCCGCTGCTGCCTTGACAGCTCGGCTGAGGCCAGGCTGGTGCATCACATTCTTGCCTGGCAGGTGGCCTGGACACAGTTGGTAGAGGGACCAAAGCTCCTGATTTTGGGAGGTAATGGGGATCCCTGTCTTTGCAGTGTACCTGCCGTGGTGAGGGTGAAGAAAGCTGTGTTCAGTAACTTGTATGCCCAGGAAAGACACAAGGAGTCTCTGCTTTATGGGTGGAAAAAGAGTCCTGCAGAATGCTCATTGCTGTTTACAGGCTGCCAGCATCCCATAATGAAGTTAACTTTGCATCGTCTGCAGCAACTTGGTAAGTTTTATGATCTTTGTTTCACAGGAGGGAAAATTGAGTCACTGGGGAGGTGGTCTGCTTGAAGTCTGCTTTTTCCAGCTGAGCTGGAATAGTAAACTCCTGTGAAATGGTGCTGACTGTGGACATCCTCTCTCCTGTGCTGGCTTGATTCCTCCAGTGAACGATGAACATGGACAGTGGGTCAGACTGAAGTGGGGTAGTGCTTGTAGGGAAGAGCAGCTCCCAAACCAAGATGAGGCCGGGTTGTACAGATTGCTAAACCCCATTTTCTGTGGGTGTTGCTTTTCTCCATCTCTCCAGGTGTGGTCAGAAAGCACAAGGAAGAGCTTGTAAACAGGGCTCCCCAGCCAAGGTCAATGCTCATGCTTTTGGGAGGCTGTGGACACTGCAGAGCTGTCACTTGTGCCTTGACAGGATTGCTGTTGCTGCAGGTGTGGTGACCCTTATTGAAGCCTTGATCTAAACAGTCTCAACTGCCTCCTTTGAGCCTGGGTTGTTGTGAAGGGTTTTTAGACCCTTTGTGATTGTCTAGTGGTTAGCCATTCCCTGGCTAAGACCAGTTTGGCTGTGGAAGAAACTTGGTAGAAGAGAGATATGGCTTCAGTGTTGTCTTGCTTAGCAGTGAACCAGCCTGTCAGTGTCACTTCACCCCTGGAGGGACCTGTCCTGGTTTGTCAACTACGCAGGATTAAGTCATGAAGGTTCATCACGTTGGGAGAAGCAGCCCCCTGTCTGGAGCCCTCTTACCCATGTTGATGAGTACTTGGCAATGAAGTCATGGGTGTATTTGGTCTCAGACAGACCTGGAGAGCTGTACCTGGTACCAGATTCACTGTTGTTACATTGGGAAGTTTTCCCTTTTTCTTTTGCAAGTGCAGCTCAACGCCAGGAGAATTACCACATCCCAAGGTCAGCTGGACTGGGCTGCAGTCGAGAATGTCTGCACCATGGAAGGGGAAAGCATAAAGCACCTTCCTCATCGCAGGCACTGTCAGCCCAGGGAAAGGATATCAGCATGTGCAGGAGCAGAGAGTTTTAACTCCAATAAGCTTGCTTTCCCAGTTGTGTGGAAGATAAGGAGTGGCTGTATCAACAGCTTGCTGAAGAGAGAAAGCAATAGATAATACAACCTGTCGGCTCTCATTAAACAGGAGCATGACAGACTGGCTTGAAGCCTGGCTGGCTTCACCCCTCTAATAGGTATCACCAGGACTTACACTTGTTTGAAGGCCCTACTTGAAGCTAGGTTCTTAACAACACTCACTGACGCAATTGGCCTAAGTCAACCGTTTTCACACTTTTTCTTTTGAGGCTAGGCGATGTTTTCCCAAAGGAGGTCCCCCCAGTCTCTACAAAACAGACATCAGTTTCTTCAGAACTACATTACATCCCTGTTCTTTGTCACTGGTTGCACCCAGAGGTCACTGCCGTGAGCTGTCTGGCACTGGACTTACTGAAAATAGGTTGTGCCCGCTGTGGCATGCATCCTGAAACAGCTCCTCAGCCTCTTGCTGAGGTTTTCCAATGCTCATTTAGTGGGCAGTGGTTGAAACCTGCAAAACCCCTCTACTGCTCGTTCCAGTTGTGGGCACAACGGAGGCAAAGCTCCCAGACTCTTTGACATGTTGCTTCTTTGCTGAGCCAGTCCCTATCCCCCATCTTCCTTATTTGGTGTAAATCCAGTTGCAATGCAGCTTGTAAGTTACCCTGAAAGGCAGGCAAAGAAGAATCCTATCAGAAGGTGCCAACTAAGGAGAGATGAGTGGTCCCAAAGATGTGGAGCCCCTGAGTGTGGGGAGAGGGCCTAGGCAATGGGAATGGGCTCCTGCACCATGAGCTGATCATACAAACATATGGAGGAATGCTCTGACCAGCCTTTCTCCTAGGCATGATGGGCAGCTGTAGCACTGTGCACCAGAGGTGTGCGGCTGTGCCAGGTGGGGTGTAGGATGGAAAATTGTGTAGGTTTGCATTCTGCTGGCAGGGGCTGTGTATGGAGTTGTAGGAGGTGCTGCGGAGTGTGGAGTTGAGGCGCCTCTCCTCACTAGTGGTCCCTTCACCCCATGTCTTCCCAGTGCAGGCAGCTGCCCTCCCATCCCACTGCCTGCACAGACAGGCTGTGGAGTCATCCCACAAAGCCCCATCACTCTGGCTTCTTTCTAAGCTTGCTGTAAATGGCTCTTTGTAACACGAGCTGCATTTCTGCCATAGTCCTCTCCAGAGTGCATTTGTATTTACACTGGGGCTTTCATTAGCAATCTGGCCCTTGCATTGGCAGCAGCCTGCAGCCCTTGCTTTTCTCTCCTGCCCACATGCTCACTGAGTGAGACCAGCACCCTGGCACCGCTGTGCCTGAGGAGAGGCAGGTGACTGGCAGCAGGAGGAATCCCTGAGCCAGCTCCTATCTGGACCAAGTGCTTTGTTCTGTTACCTCTCTCCCGACATCCTCCAGGAACAGGGAGTTGCCTGCAGAGACTCCCCATAGCATGTCTCGCTGATCCCTGAGCCAACACGGGGACAAGCTGGTTTTTGCTTTGGATTATCACTGGCTCTCCATGCGATATTCTTCCTGCTGCTCTCGTGTTGCTGCTGCTGCACCCGGCTTCCAGCTGCAGTGAGCCAAGCCCATGATCTGGGGAGTCTGTATCTGGCAAGGTAGGAGCTCATCTCTTCCATTTTCTCTGATGGAAGTAGTGTGGCCAGTCCTGCTCTTGCCTGGAGAGCAAGCTTGAATTGACAGGGTGTATGTGGTTTTATTTCGCGTTGTTCTGTAGCTCTGATGAGCATTCAGTATGCTGCTGAGGCTATAGCCTCTATTACTTGGAAAGAAAACATGCATCCATTTTCTTTTTATCTATACACCTGAAAGTCAAACTCTGGCTCCCTTTCTACTCTGGGTTGCTGTGCTGGTGCTCCAGAGCCTGTCATTCTTCTCTGTTTTCCTGCAGCACCCTGTGCATGTTCTGCAGGTCATGTCACCTGCTTCTTCAGAAGACATGAACATAGAGTAGACTGAGTGTGTCTTGGGAGAAAGGGGGAAGGAGAAGAAACTCACAGAAGACAAACATCAAGGAATTTCAACAGGCACAGAAATGGCTTTAGAGAAGTTATTTTTAATTCAGAAAATTAGACAAGGGAAGAGCCTCCTTTCCTTGGATAGTCTCAAAAGGGCTGTTTGATATTTTTTCACCTTAGTCCCTTAGGGTAAGCTGCTTTCAGATGGAAAGGCATGAGCCTGCTGGTGTCCATAAGGATGAAGGAGAGTCAATTTTGTTAGTCTGTGCCTTCTTTCCAGCAGACCTCACAGACATTTAATGCTTCACCTTCCCCCACAACTGCACACCTTTACTGGGGCAGTATAGGGAAAAGAGATAATGACCAAGAAACCCTGTCCCTGCAGGATTTCCCTGGGATAGCCAAGGACAGATAAAATAGGAGGGCAGCAGCATTTTCTTCTGACCTAGCTGGTGTTTAAGCATAACTGTTGCCTTTTTAGTCCACAGCAGCTGGGATGTGCCTGCCACTGTACACACAGCCATCCATCTTCCCCAGGCTTGCTGTACCAGGGCTTCCCTCCCATGTGGACAAGAGTCTCCTAATCAGACTGCCTGCAGATGATGGTTTACTTCTGAGGACTAGCCCAAACCATAAACCATGTTTTAGGGAGGCCCCCTATATCCCTAGTTGCTATGCTGTGAGGGGGTCCTCTAGCACTCCTTCCTTAGCATATCCTGCTATGCTGCCAGTGGGTGTATAAATAGTGCCCACAGTACACTATTTTGGTGACAAGCTCTTCCCAAGATTCATCCAAAGAGTTATGTGAGCAAGCGTTAAAAATAACACCAAGCCCTGCCCAAATGCTGGCGTCGTTTCAGCCAAAGTGTTGGGAATCTTCCACAGACAGCAGCTTGGAACCCTTGGGAGGGGGCAGCAGGAGGGGGTCCAGTAGAGCTCCCCATGTTTTCCTCTTCTTGCTGCCCTGCTGACCACAGGGAACACTGAACCTCAGGTTCAGCAGATGTGCTGGTCAACAAGAGGATGTGAGACTTTCATTTCTAATTAGGTTATTTGCTACTGAGCTTTCCCTGTGTGTTCTCAGTATTATTGCTACGTCTAATGAGAGGTACAAGAAATTTCAGGAGGAGTTACCCTGAGCTTTAATCTAGCCTGTGACCAGATCCCTGCTGGTGGCCAGACGTAGCTGCTTAGTGTCTTGGGCTCTAGCAGTGGCATATATAGGGATTCTGGCCCTGCGTTACGTTTATCCTGAGGACTGGTAGCTGGAAATCAGGTGAATTGTGAAAAGCATATTAAAGTTGTATGTTGAATTAACAGCTATAGCTCTTTATAGTTTTGATATTCATATAAACACAAGAATTATTCCAAAATTCTGCCCTTTTCATCATGTGGTCAGTGCTTACAACTGAAACTGGGCCACACTGCAAAGATTGCTGAGGAGCCATGCCCCTTGGGCTATGTGGCCAGTGCAGGATGCACCACCCCACTGAGCAGATGGAAGCTGCAGTTTATTTCCCTCAGGCTGGGTTTTGCCTGTCGTTGATCAAATCCTATGCTCTGCAGTTTGGCTGTTCACATGCTGCTGCAGCATCAGCCCCTGCTGTGCTGGAAAACAGGAGACCCCTCTGGAAAGCAGAAGACCCCACTGAGTCCTATGTCTCGTGTATGGAGCCTAGGCTCACAGAATTGCTTCTCGGAGGGCTTGTGCTCAGAGGAGCCCCATCTGAAGACAGAGGTGCTTTCTCTTGCAGATAGATTATGTGGTCATGTGACTCTACTCTTCCCTAGTCTGATATGAGATGTAGGAGAAGTTACCTCCCGTGAAAGTGGAGTGGCCATTGCCATTACATGGCTTAATACATGGAGTCTTGCATAAAGAAGAAGAGGAAAAGAGATGAGATATCTCCTGACTGCAAAGCTGAGGGCAGTGCTTGGGCATACCTATTTGCTCTGAGTTGAAAGCAGCAGTGTCATGGACAGGGGAGACCACACTTCTCTGTGAGATGTTGAGGCTCAGGACTGTGGCATTAATCCCCCTCTATAGCTCCTTGGCCTCCATGTTTGCATCCCCAGATACATCTGTGATACTTTCTGGCTTTGTAGAGGAAGGGTCAGAAGCCTCTGCAATCTCTGAATGCATTACTTTGAGAAGGGCTGGATTTATTCTAAGCGGATACAGAAAGTTGATGTGAAAGCAACAGGCATGCAAAAATTGCTAAAAAGGTCACAAGTGCTGTTTGTCACTCCATGCTTCACCTCCTCTGATACGGGATTACTAATTCTGGCAAATGTTCCCAGGGATGAAGAGCAGGTCCTGTTAGAACCAAGAGTTTTCTCTGGCCATTGCACTGAGAATGAGTGAGAGTAGAGCAGCCACTTGTCTTCTGGCTTGCGCTGTTGTATCTCACATGTTCAGCCCTTCCTAGCCCCCTTTTCCATCTCACCATTTAGCTGATCTTCTCTTATCCTTGCTGTGTGTTCAGAGGCACACGCTGGGTTTGTGCACTGGATGGAGTGCTTTCTTAAGTGTGTATCAAAAGCACAGACTTCAGAATTGTCCAGAGATGGAAATACATCATGGAGATGAAAAGCATGTTTCTATTTTTCCAGGAACACGGTGTGAGTAATCAGTCCTTCATCAGGGGCTTCCTGCTCCTCTCCCATATCCAGCCAACAAAGGAGCTCTCTGAGTCATCATCATTGCTGCTCATTATTAGGCCTCAGCCAGGGCTCTGTGTATCATTGTACATTACAGAGCTCCTGAGGGCTCTTTGAGGGCTCTTTCCACCCTGGCATGCTCTTGTTCCCCTGATTGGAATGTGTCTGGGGTGCATGGGGACACATGACTTTGTTTGTCGTCTTTAAGCACCTCTTTGCTGGATGTTTCTCAGTAGTGTTCTGTGCAGTGCCAGAGTCCCACACCAGGGTTTCCAGCAGTTTCTGAAATGCTGAAATGTCTCCACAGCAGCCCTGTAGAGCAGTGTGCCCTAACTCTTTCATCAGCTTCACACAAGGTTGAGCCCTGTTTCAGTCTGTCCAGCACAGTCTAAGCTTGTCATGTTTGTCAGGTGTCTCCTGTGACCTGCTTTGCATTTGTGGCCTGCCTTGTCGTAGTGCCCGGGCTTTGCTTCTGCCAGCTTTTATTTTCTATTTTAATGAACGTGGCAGGATTTCCTCCCACGCACCGATCCCCTATATCCCCATAGCATTTCCTTAGCTGTGGGTCTTTCTCTAGCCTGAGAAGAAATTGTAGCATGCAGTGGACAGGCACGTACTTCCCAGTCTTGGCTCTGTGTGCCTGCCTGCATATGGGATGGCTGCCTGTTGGTTGGACATGCCTTTTGGATGAAGTAGACCTCATACAAATGGCCATAGGGTGGCTAGGTGCTGCAGATTAAACTCTTTGTGCCAATTAAGCACACACTGATAAGCATATACAGCCAAAAGGTTGTTTAATTGTGGGCTGACCTGACATGGAGACCTTGTGTACAGCTGAGGACAGCCTGCTCTATTAGATGGGAAGATGTTAATAATAACCAGAGAGAAACTTAGAAAAGTTCTCACCCACAGTTAAGGATCATCTTCAACAAGACCAAATTCAGGAGAAAAAGTCTCTTCACTATACTGGATGAAAGGAGTATGAATTCACTGGCTGAAAGCCTGTGCTAAGCATGTGCCATTTAGAAAAAGAAAACTGGAGTATGTTTTTCACAGCCAGGTGGATTAGCTACTGGATCAGCTGGCATGGGATGCCCATCCAGATCGGATGTACCTGCTGGTTTGCTGTATCATTCCAGGAGTGAGCTTCTGTTTCTCCAGGTGTTCTGTCTCACATAATAAACTGCTCTAGGCTTTTAATCCTTCATTAGAGGCTTTCTGGTCCTCTAAGTCAAACAGAAATCATACAAGAGGAAGACCTCCAGAAGCCACGTAGTTACATCTCCCTGGCGTAATTAGGGATCACATCTTAGCAGTCCAGTCCCTTCCCTTTATTGGTATGGGTTGCCATGGCACGATGGGTTGGCCAAGACCCTATAATGTGCCTTTCTTCAGTGGCAAACACAGAAAAAGAAATAATTTCCAATTTCTGGCACTAGGGACCTGTGAAAACTAACCAGAATGTATGCCTTTATGTAAGTAAGGCAAAGAGCTTCTAAGACAGACAGGACCATGCAAAATATTAAAAAAACCAGTCTTATCCCCTGGCTGCTGTGGTGGAATAATGAATGGCTAGTTTTATCTGTTACACCTGATGTCTAACCTAAGCTTCCCTGGCTGCCCCTCAGGGAGCCTGTTCCTGTTGTTGAGGACGTGGAGAACAGCTTGCTTACTTGCTCTTGGCAGCAGCCTTTTATGTATTTCAGAACTGCTTTCATGTACCTTCTAGTTTCTACAGAGAACTAACCTGCTTGCTTTGCTGTTTACTCCTTTCTGGTTTTCCTTGCTTTCTTCAGGTTCTCACCAGTTTCTCATATAGGACCTGTCAATGAGGCATGTGCCAGTGTCAGGCAGAGAGAAAAGATTACTCCACGTCTTGCATCTGACATGCCAATTCATACAGCCCTACATACTCTTTGTCTGCTTCAAAGCAAAATGCCACTATTACTCAGGTTCAGCCTGTGATTACAGTAACCACAGATCCCTTCTGAATGAGCAGGTCATGCATGATGATTATGGGTGGGGATGTGCAATCTGGGCTGAGGTGTCATGGTAATGATTATAATTTATTTCATTTTGCTGTTTATGTGTAGAACTTATCCCTTCAGCTAACAGTGTTGGTACTGTGAACAATACAGATGAAGAGTAAAAAACAACCTCTCCATCTGAGAGCCAGCAGGCTAGGTGCAGAAGTGGTAGATGGAGTCTCTGGGATTTAGTTACAAGCCTGTATTACAGAGGCTTTTTAGCAGAAGATTTCAGTGGTGCTGTTTCCTCTCCTCTTCGCAGCTTTTCTAGGCACAGACTGTGATGTGCGTGCGCAGGAGCACAGGCAGTCTCTTGGGTGGCACTGGAGTCCTGTGCCTGCCAACACTGCTGTAGCGTTGCTGCTAGTGGGTGGGTTTTGAGTGTGCCTTCAATAGTCTCTTTCAATCACAGAATGCTTTGCAGGGGAACCAGCTGTCTAAACATTGCTTTATTTGCTACTAAAACATAGCCAGCTGAGACAGGCAGGCTGCGGAGCAGCACTCCGTGTCCAGTTTGGATGGTAAATAGAGAAACTTAGGAAAAAAATCTTTATAACAACCATAATTAATATCACATGTCCCTAATAAATCAGCGGGCAGTTATGTGCTCCTTGGGCCTTGCTTCAGAGGTGGGAGTGTTTGAGAACAGGGAGGTCTCACTTTGTGGTGAGTTGACAGATCTTTCTGCTTGGCCTTTGCTGTCACTCCGAGCAGGGATGGCAGGGAAGGGCTTTGGCATGCGCAGAGAGAGGTGAGTGTGGGTTTTCTGTGTGAAACCCAGAGCAGTTTTCATACTTGCTGTTGCCTTGGAAAACTGCAGTATTTATGACTCAGTACTGAAGCAGGAGGGCAAGGCGGCTTTTTCCATTCCTGGATGTGGCCTCTTGTGTGTCAAACAGTGATGTTTTTCTTCTCCTCTGCATGCCCCTTCCCCGCTGCATCCCTCCCCTTGCTGTCCCTGTCAGCTGAGGCTTGTGTGCAGTGCAGTCACCCTTGCTTTGAGTCAGCCAGGCGATGCCCCTGGAGTGGGAAGGGAATGTCACTTTGGTGTACATCACGGGAACCATGAGCAGTCACCTTCCCTGAGCAGCGCGTCCTGTGTACACAGCAATGTAGACAGTGAACCACCTCAGGGCTGTGGATTCAGCTCAGCCCTGCAGCTTGTCAGCTGCTTAGTTGGAAATACAGAATTTTTATTTGAGGTCAGAAGACAAACTGGTGAATGTGGCAGAACTATGGCTGCCAAATTCACCAGCTCCAATATAGTCTGTAACGTGGCAACTTAAGGTTTTCCTGATGGCGGTGGGGAACTAAAGTTATGGTGAAACTAATGGTTCAGGTAAACTGTGCTGTAGAGGCAGCATTGATCCCATTTTGAAAACTAATTTTATTAGAAGTGAAGCCAGTAACACCTTAATATCCACTGTTACCATGGACTGCTCAGAGCAACTGGCTGCCAGATTAGAAGACCTGTCTTTTTTGTAATAATACCCTTTCTGCTCCTTTTGCTAAGTCTTTAACTGATGAAAGAGTTTGTATTCCCACTTGGTGTATCATCAATATTTAAATGAGTGCTTGAAGAAACAGGGTTGCTCTTAGAGCTGAGCTCCTGCTTTTTGAAATCTCAGACTGGATCAGTTACATCCGGGCTTTGCTTTAATTCAAGGTTTTCTGTACAGCTTTATGAGCTTGGCTTATCAGATTGAAGCTGAGACTTCAGGCATGTTTCTGTCCTGATTTCCCTCTGCCTGGAAGTGTTCAGCTATTTCTGTGTGCTTTTGCTTGAGCAGTACTAAGTATTAAAGATTAAAAGCTGCGCACTGGAGTTACAGGATCAGTTCTCCCATTCCCACAGCCTTCCAGGTGATTCATGTCTCCTGCATGTGAAATGTTGATGGTAGCACTTTCCTAGAGAGAGAATACGAACATACTAGAATCCTGGGCTGGAAGGGACTGGAGGCAGACAGCTGGTTGTGGGCTGGGTTTGGTTTTCCCATAGATGTCTCAGTATTGTAAAGGCATGTGGAACTCAGCCCAGCCCCGTGGAGAGCCTGGCCAGCACTAGCCCTATCTGGTAGTTGTGCCTTTTTATGGAGTTTATGAAAGCCTCTGTTCCTGGGCAGTCAGGCGTCAGCCACTAGCAATAGGAAGGATTTGACCTTGATACAGGAAGGTGGAAATCAAGATAGTGATTGTGATGAAGGAACCACCTTGCCCAGTATGATTTTTACAAAAGTGGTTGCAGGTTGTCTCATATACTACTAATATTTTTTTTTCCAGGGGACCTGCTGAGTCTATTATGTTTTAGCTGTTTAGTAGGCTGAAATTGATCTCTCAAGTGCTTGGCCTGCCTCCCATTGAACCCATGTGGAATTCTTCCGTCCATAATACCCTTTAAGAAGGTTGGACTTGATGATCCTAGAGGTCTTTTCCAACCTGAATGATTCTATGAGAACTAAGAAGCGGCAAACAGACTAGAGGAAGATAATAGGAATTTTGAAAGAGGAAGTGCTGGTCTGAAGGGGAAGTTGTTAGTAGGGAGTAGCCTTAAAATGGAAGCTATTCAATATGTCAAATAATGCTCTGAGCATTAAAAAGAAAGATATTACTCGTGGTGTTTCCTAAAGACAAAGCTAGGAAGCATCCTCAGAGGCAGTTCAGGGTTATTGAGCAGGAAGAGCTTGCATGTCCATAAGGAATAATACAAATGGGAATTGGGTCGTTCAAAATTTAATGTCTTGTGTGCATGAGAAATAACCAAATAGTTCAGCTCCAACTGGGAGCTCTTTGGGGAAAGTGAAAGAGACGGGGGAAAACCCCAGGGTCTATTTGTGATGTGCAGGATAACTGTGAGCAGCTAATATGAAAACGATAAATGTCATCCAATGTTACATGTTGGACAAAACATTTGTAGCAGAGATGGGGAAATGTTTGTGTATTAGGGCATGGTGAGACCTTGCTTGGATGACTGTGTACATTTCCAGTCACTCTCTGAAGGCTGTGAGCAAACTGGGTCAGGTCCAGAGAAAGGATATGGGTATGATCAAAGAAATGAAGAGCCTACTTAATGTGAAATGATTAAAGACCTCAGATGATATAACTTTAAACACAGACTGGATAAATGCTGACGTTAAAGCTCATTTTTGGAACATGAGTGAAGAGGGGTGAGCTGTGCATGGATAAAGATAAGCTGGAAATGTAGAGAATGTTCTTAAAACATCAGAGGAATTCATTTGGGTAATTAATTCTGTTAGAAAATGGTTAGCAAACAACACGAAATATCCAAATTTTTGGTAAAAACAGCGACAACTTTCTCTTCTTGAGCCATTTTCCTATTTGGAGGTGTGACTCCTGCCTTGGGTTGCTAGCCCTGAAGAAATCAGTACTGCTGCTCTGGGCATGGGCAGGGCTCACTGGAGCAGGATCATCGTGGGGGGCTGGTGGATCCTGCTGTTGTAAACATCCCTGTGACTGGTGTAACCCCACAGACTCCTGTACCTCTGTCCTCAGATCCTCTCGGAAGGCAGGCTCAGTGGGAAGGATCAGTTGTTGACACCCTGGGGAAATGTGAGGACCAAGGGCAGGCACTGCCACTATGCTAATGTGTGTTTTTATCAATCTGCTTGGATTTTTGACCCCTCATTCAAAACCTCCCATATTTGATCCCACTGATTAGAAAAGTTGTCAAGCACATGTTGGTAATGATCAGCCTGTATTGATCTCTGTGTGTTTGAGAGAGAGATGTTGTTTGACCTTGAAGAGCAGTGCTTGCAGGGATGGGGAATTATTTTGGGTTTCCTTTCTGAGGATTTTTATAAAGTTTTCAGCGTCTCCTGCTTTCCTGTTGGCTTCTGTGTTCTGGTCCCCCTTGCTCCAGTTGAGCAGGACCATGCTCATAGCTCAGCTCTGACCAATATCCCTTCCTCTGGCATTGCTGAAATAGCTTCATTGGTCATGGATGGGGTTGCCATGTCTTGGGGATTCAGATTTTTGCTGTGAGCAAGATGGGAAGGCACTGAGCTGCTCCCACCTTGCTTCTGAGTGATCTAGTACGTGGGAAGAGTGAAGATGTCCATCCCTCCTGTGGCAATGCTGCAAACAGGGTCATGATGAACCAGAAGCTATAGCCTAAGTGTGTTCATGCACCTGCAGATAGCAAGGCACAGATTGTCCACTATGGTGATGAGATTGCTGTTGCTCATACCACTTTCTGTTTGCTTGAGAGGCATGGACACAGTGAAGGTAATGAGTGCTATGTCAAAATAGCCATCCTTGGGAGGAGGCAACAGGCAGCTCCCTGTGCTGGGTTATAGCCATGAGCTGTGGTGGAGAGGCGGCAGCTCTGGGGTTGTCTGGCTGTTGTGAGGGTGAGCAAGTTGTGCATCACACGTGATGGTGATTAAAGACCTGTTCCTGCCCAGTGCTTTGTGTCACAGCTATAACCCAGGCAGCTGCCTGGTATATGGGACAGAGCTGTTTCCTGTTCACAGATCACTGGAGCAAGTTTGCAGCAAATAGGTGGGAGTCTTGGGCTGCTGGTGGATGATTGTGTTGTACAATTGCCACGAAAGTGGAAAGGTTTCTTCCTTCTTGTATGTGGGGACTGACAGTAGCAGCCAATTCCTGCATGGCATGTGAAGGAAGGAACCCAAGGCCAAGACGGAAATATTGGGCTTTTTTCCACCTAGATGATCTATCTGTGTCCTAGTTATTGTCAGCAAGTGCTCCAGGTACACACACAGCTTGTGTCCAGTGTGAGTGCAGCACATGGGGGTCCACTGAAATGGTGACCTCTGCAGCAGCCTGGCACTGGGAGTGGGATGCACCTCCTTCCTGGAATTCATGGGTGGGAGAACATGTTGTGCATTGAATTGTCACACCCTTGGAGCAAGGGCGAATGAGGTAAGATGGCAAAAACCCTGCCCAACACTCGAGATGCCTGTGAGTAACAAGGCTGATGTTGCTTGATAAGCAATTTTCTCCTGCCAAGCTGTGCCGCACAGTGCTGGGGTGTGTGGGAAGCACCTATCCTTACTGCTCCAGGCCAAGCAGGACAGGGACCCCTCTTAATGTAGGGACAGATGTGTTCTTGCACCTCCATCTCCCTCACCTTGCTTCTCTGAGTACAGTCACCACCCTGCAGTATCCCTGCTCCACTCCTTGCATGAAACTGAGGAATCAGCCACGCTTTCCTCCTCGAACCAGCTTATCTCAGTGATCAAAGAGAAGTCATCTCCTAGCAGACATTTCCCAAGAAAGAGCTTTCTTCTTCCTCATTAGCACCTGTAATCTCTTACTACCTATGAAGCTTTGGGACAGCCTGTCAGTTTTCACTTTTGTGGCTGAGAAGGGCAGATCTCAGGAGGGAGTTGCAGCAAAGGGGTTCTTGCTGCAGAGCTGCCAGGACATGTGAATGTGGGGTGGGAGGAATGTGTAGAATGTGTTTTGGGGAGGAGGATACAAATACTTTTGTTGGGAACAGATAAATAAATAGAAGTATTCCTCAGGGAGCCCCTTGCTGCTGCATTGCTCTGATTTTTAGCAAAACAGCCTCCTGACTCCATCTGCTCTGGTGTGCGTGTCTGCTGCACAAGGCAGGCATTGCTGTCAGTGAGGTGGTTAATGCCAGTGTCCTGTGGCAGGGCAGGGATGCAGGCAAGCACTCAGCCTGCCAGCATTTATACCTCCTGGCGTCAGCATTGGCAATGCTCATGGAGGACTGGGGAGGGCAGCGAAATAGTTTCCATTCTCCTCTCTGCTGTGGGAACAAGTCTCCAGGGTAACAAACGCTCCTTGTTCTGCACAGAGCTCTACAGCTGAGACTCTTCTGTCTCATTCCTCGCTCCTGCTCCCCAACTGTCCCAGTTGAACGGGCCGGAGATGTCTGCTTCAGCCTGCCTTAATTAATGCTGACAGTATAATGGGACTGGCCGTACAGGGGTCCAGGGGCTGCACGCTAATGGGAGTGCCGTAAATAGTTTCATTTACTGCAGCTCTGGTGGAGCAGAGCCCGGCAGGATTAGCTTTCTGCTTGCTGTAATGGCCAGGCATGAAGAAAGATCCCTTGCTCCTCTGTCCTCCGTGAGGCTTGTCCCTGCTGCTTGAATGGGACTGGGTGATGGTGTGGGTCCTCAGTATTCAAGGAAAGGCAAGCAAAACGCTGGGGATTGTGAAGTGCCACAGATGGGGCAGATGCATCAGCCTGTTGGGAGACAGTTGCGGAGCCTGACCTTTGGGATGGGCTGAGGGATCATTCCTGGTGTTTTGGAGGTGAGTAGCAGAGCCACGTCTGCACTGCTGGCTCTAATGCATTGCAAATGGGCTGCACAGCCCACAGCCAGCTCAAGGCCCTTTCTCCTTTCTTGCTGGAAAGGTCTCTCTGCACTGGGGGTGTCCTGGACTTCTGCCTCTGGAACCCGTGGTGGGAGCCAACCACCAGCCACTGGGTTTTCAGTCAGAAATCTGATTTGAATATTAACTGAAGAGATATTTTAAAGGTTTCTATGGGTCTGGAATCCAAGGCAATTGGCAGACACCTCCACTAATGAGTCTAACATTTTTCTGGCATAGCTTTTTACATTGGCCTCTCTAGAGGCAGAAGTTTCTGCAAAGTGTTGCGTTGTCTGAGCTGTTGTATTTGTTTATTTAGTTGCTGCTTTGGAGGCATCATGGCACAGAGCAAAAAGTACTAAGGCATGTGATGGTTCTTAGTTTCTTTGAACTGTGTGATGTTTTTACCCTTCTCTGACTTACCCACTCCCCAGGGAGCCTTGGTTTAGGAGATGGGGTTTGATTTGGGCTTGTAGGGTTGCTTTTTTCAGTGTGGACACTCTTTTCTAGGCTCTGCTTACCTCAGCACAGGGTGGAGGCATTAGGAGTGGGGCTAGATGGCAAACTGCCATAATGTGAGTGGTCCCTCCAGGATGGTTGTCTTGGGGCAGCTGCTCCAGTTCTAGAAACAACACCCCTGGCACAAGCCGGAGCACAGCTGAGTTTCTGTGGTGTGTGGTCATGCCCATACTGTGGTGGAAAAACAAAAGTAGCCACGTGTCCCTTGGAAAAGCTACCTGTGCCCTGTCAGGAACTGCACTGATTTGCCTATGGAGCATGTTGCAGCTGCCTCTGGTGAATGAAGATGATGCAAAAATCCTTTCACGTGATCCTGGGGTAGCAAGAGAGCCTGGGCTTGTGCAGGTGGTGATCTCTTGTTTCAAAAGGGAAGATCTGCTGTGGATTGCTTTGCAGAGATGCTGGGCTTTAGCCCGGGTTATGGGCAGCACTTTAATCACAAGCTGTAGTTAATAGTTGCTGGGGTCTTGATGTGAGATTCCCAGTGACAGCAGAGACTCCAGCCTCGCTGCCCTTGCCAGGTGGGTTTGGCCCTGGGGTGTGCTCGGTGGTTGCATCTCCCTCCAGGGGTGGCTGTGTTTTAGGGATGCTGTGTAGATGCTGTTGATTAAGCTCTTTAGGACATGGTACTACAGAAATGTAAAAGAAGCTTCAAGAAGCTTCTTGTAGTTTTCCTGATCTCTCAGTTGTACGTCCTCCCCTCCTCCTCCTCCTCCTCCCCCATGCGTTGCTTTGCAGACTAGCATTTTATCTCCAAGGATTCTAGCTGCCATTATCAACGGTAGGAATATAGCACTTCAGTTCCTTTTTGTTTCCTTTGCAAAGCCAGGAGAAATCAGACAGCTTGCAACCACACAGCATCTGAAACCCAAGCTCATGACAGTATAAGATGCTACAGCTCTATTTTATGGCAAAGGCTTTAATCTTTTTATTTCTCCTCATGCTACCTCCCTGATTTTTCAGTTCCTCTAAGAATCAATCCTCCATCTTCCAGCTCGTCTTATCTCCCCTCCTCTCTTTCTCCACTCCCTCCCATCCCCTGCCTTGTCTGAGGTCCCACAGGGACTGATTGCAAGCTGGAGTGGTGGTGCTGTGGGCATGCTTGCTCCTTCACACGCAGCAACGTCACAGCAGCAGCCAGAGCATTGGAGATGTGATTGCGCAGACCCTCTGCATTGCCAGGGATGCAGCCATGAAAAAAAATCATAATAATAATAATAATTAAAAAAAATTAGAAAAAATTGACTCTGTATTTCCTACAGCATCCTGGTGAGAGAGCAGGGAGCCTGCTGGAATCCGAATGCTCAGCAGTGCCGGAGCAGAGCCTGTACAGTGAGAGGAGACAGGGAACAGAGGATCTGTGGAAAGGTGAGATGGAGAAATGATTGGGGTGGGTGTTAGTCGTACTGATGGTTTTCAGGCCGCTCGTTGTCCTGTGAAGTGGCTGGCGTGTTTTTGTAGATGTTACAGCTACCCGATGAAGCTTAAGGATTTTAGGATTGCTTTGTCTCTTGCTTTGGAGCTGCTGTGATTATAATGGGTGTGAGCGGGTGAGGAGGCTGGTGTTGCTGCGCAGAATGTGTGTTTGTCCATTGTAGCTATGAAATAGCGGTTGTCATGTCCGGGGCTGGCTGTGCAGGGGTGAGCTGTGCTTTGCCCCGACAATGCACAGCTCTCCTTTGTGCCTGCCATGACAGCCAAGCCCACGGGGATTGTTGTGGTCCTGCCAGATACCATGCTCTCTGTGCATCCCTGGTGGTGATGCTGCTGTGCAGCTCAAAAGCTGTTTTGACAGACAACGCATCCATGAAAAGCCAGACACAAAGGATGCAGATAGAAGAAAGGCTGCTGTCAGTGTGACTTTTGGCTTTTTTTTTCCCTTTTTTGTCCTAAATACTAGTAAATTAATTGCTCAGAAGGCATTAGGGTAAGATATTGTGGCAGGTAAAACCGTGCTCTTCTGCTAAGGGATTCATGGGGTCTGTGCATGCTGGAATCCTTTGTGTTGCCCAGGGCGTGTCTGTGCTGGCTGTGTTAAATGGGTGCTTTCTCCCTGCCTCTTTCACAGATCGGATGAAAAAAGGTTATCTAGGAATGGAGGAATTACTACATTTTTAATTACTGAAATGAGGGGTCCAGGCTGGGTACCAGTTACTAGAGCTTAATTACATGGTCTTGTTATGGCCAAATCCCTCTTTTCCCTCCCCACCTTCCTCCTTCCTCCCTCCCCCACCCTCTGCACAAATCCTTCCATCAAATTGCCTCTGCAAATGCAGAGGGAGAAGGGCTGGAACAAAGAGAAGGATATATATGGGATGGGGATGTAGATGCTGGAGAGGCGATGTTCAGGATGACAGCAAGAATGAGATTTTGATATATGTGGCAAAATGACATGGCTGTAGGGGCATGTACACATGGGAATGTAATAACAAAAAGGAATAAGCAAATAGCTGATGCAGTCTTTTGGGGTTATGGGAGATACTGAGAATGTGGGGTTGCAATTGCAGGTGTTCTGGGGGAAGGTGGTGTTAATGGGAGTTATATTAGCATTGGCTGTTGAGGAACAGATTATACAGGGTCTGGATTGATGGATGTTGTAAAGGAGTATGAGGGAAATAGATATCTGCTTTTTTTGCCTACAGCCACCTACAGCCTTGTATACCAGCGTTGCTGAACGATGAGCTTGGCAGCTCTTACCTATTCACAAAATTTTTCTGCAGTTTGCTGATGATCCAAGAATAATTCAGCTAAAGTGTGTTTAGGCCTAGATAAAATGATAAATAGATAAATGTTTGGCAGAACTGTAGGGAAACTGTGGAGCAGAAGAGGCAGATGTAAGGGGCATTGCAGAGCTGGGGTCAGAGACGAGCGGTAGAGGGCACAGAGGATGAAATTCAGGGTTGTCATTGTCAGGGAATGCAAATGTGTCATTTATACTGTTGTTCTTCAGCCTCTCACTGTGTTCGCTGAGATGGTTAGTGCTGTGTGTGCAGCCCCAAGGGGTTTGTGGAAGTGGGAGTGATCCTCAGCACAGCCTTTTCTGCAGCAGTTTTCTGGAGGAACCATTTTGATGCTGCAGGTTTTCAGTTGGTTGCTCCCTATCCATCCCTATGGAACAGCAAGGCTCTCCAGCCCTTACACCTGCAGAAGAAGATAAACTCAGAGTTTTGGTGTAGGGTGCCAGGTGGGAAGGAAAGAGCTTCCAGCAAAATCACAGAGCAGAATGCATTCTTCTCACGGCTCTTTGAGAGTGTCCTGGGAGCACACAGGGCTTCCTGAACTGCAGCTCCTTCTCATCCCTGGGATGTGGGAGCCCTCTCTGTGTCTCCATGTCTCTGCCCCATTCAGCCCGATGGGAGCAGGATGTCGGTGTGTACCAGGCTGCATTTGTGGTGCTGCTGCAGAACAGGCTCCTGCAGGAGCTGCTGGGGGTAACAACAGCATGTGTGTGTTTGTGGGTGCATCAGGGACTGGAGGACAGGACATGCAATGGGACATATCTGTGCAGGACACACATACTTGTATCAGGGTGTGGAGAAAAAAATGTGTATTGTTTGTGTGTATGATGCTTACCTGAAGGAACAACAAGGTGATGCAAGCTCCTTCACTGTGTGGAATGGGAATGTTCCTCAGGACATGCAGGCTGTGCTTAGGTACTAGGTGCAACTCTTAAAAGAGCATCTGTTAAGCAGTGAGGGTGCACAGATAATCTCTGTCTTAAGACGCTTTAAAGATGAGCAAGAGCTTCTGGTGACTGGAGATGACTGAGATGATTCACAGGAGAGAGATAAAATTGCTGCCATGTGTCTTCCTCACTGCATTGATGCAGAATGCTGGAGATAAATTGCAGCTGGATCTCTAGATCCAAGGGACCTAGACCTGCATTGCAGAAAATGCAGGTGGCCCAGGAGAATATGCCCTGGACTCAGGAATGGTCTGGCCATGACTCCATTGCTGCCTCTCAGGTGTCTGAAGCAAACAAAAAAAAAAGAGTTTTCTCTCCAAGAGATCTTAATTTTCTTTCAATCTGATGCTCCTGGTGAGTCAAGATCTCATTCTGATATTATTCCTGATAGCCAGACAGTAAGCACCTTTAGCAACTTCATTTTATGTTTTGCCCCATTTTTCATTTATTTTCCTGTGTTATTACTATTTTCTAATGTTTTTTGAAAGACTTGTCTAGTACTAAGGGCAGGCTGATAAATCCAATGTGGGTAATTTCCCTCCTCTTTTGGAACAGGTACAGACTTCACCTTTATTATTCTCCAGCCACACAGCTTCCTCTCCTTTCTCTCTTTTCTCACCAGTATTTTTATCAAAAGCCCTGTTGCCAGCTGCAATCATACAACTATTCTTTTGTTGTTCTGGGATCAAGAATATCTTGTTCGTCTGACTTGAGTGTTATTCATCTTCTTGAATTTGCTTCCACTTCAAAAGCTCGTTGCCTTTTTCGCACCTTCTTTCCTTTGTATTATCTAACCTGTTGTTGCCACAGCTTCAATATTCTTCTTGCAAAAACAGTACCAAAGATGCTGGTTTACTTACCACTAATATTATTCTTGGTGTGTTTATTCATTCAGGTTGATAAATTCCTTACCTTGCTTGGTGATTCCAGAAGTCTTTTTGCTTATGTTGCACAATCAAAGTATTTTCTGCAGTACTTCTCCAAGCTCTTTGTTGTTGGCTTTATAACTGTTTTCCCTGTTACACCAGAGATCTGCTCTTTAAAAATAAAAAGGATTTCATTACAGAGCTGTTTGCTTTTTACCCTATTTAATATAAACTGGGTCAGCTTGAGATACTCAGTCCAAAGCCACTTCTACATTGTAGACACAGGGTGTTAATTCCTCTCAGTAGGAAAGATCATGATGGACTTGGGCACTGGTTAAACCCAAGAAAAGCAAACAAAAAGTGAGAGATGTAGAGATCTGTGCAGGTGGGTGAGAGATGGAGGATAGGAACTGGAGGTGCCTGCTTGTAGGGAGAATGGATCAAAACTAGAGATGGGTAGATTCAGATTAGACATTAGGAAGAAGTTCTTCACCATGAGGGTGGTGAGACACTGGCACAGGTTGCCCAGAGAGGTGCTGGAAGTCCCATCCCTGGAAATTTTGAAGGCCAGGCTGGATAGGGCTCTGAGTAACCCGATCTAATGGGAGGTGTCCCTGCCATGGCAGGAGTGTTGGAACTAGATGATTAAGATCCCTTCCAACCCTGACAGTTCTATGATTCTATGGACAAGATTTTGTCCCCATGTTTGTGGAAGCCATTGAAATCCAACCTGGTACTGGGAAAGCTCACTTGTCTTCTACCTGTGCTGCTTCATGGGAAGAGTTCTGATGTGGATAAAATGCTTCTGGCAGTCCAGTCTGTAAGTGCAAAAAAGCCAGAAGTTCACTCCATTCCAGAGCTACACAAAGGGCTGCAGGATAAGTCTTGAAGGAGCTGAGGGAGCTTGGCTGGCAGGGGGTGAAATACATAGCAGTGATCAATGAGGGCTGTGTTGGTGACTAGCTTTAGTGGGGATTTGTCATGTTGTCTGCCGAGCAGGTTCCCTGCATGCCCTGGCACTCATCTGAAAGTTGGTTACCCTCCAAAGAAAAAGAAACAGGCTGTCAAAATGGCCCTAGTCCCTGATTCTGCTCCAGTTTTCTCTCTTGATGAAAATTATTTTAATGTTCATTTTCTGAAAGAAGTGGGTCAAAGCAGGGATGTACCTGTTAAGATGAGTACAAGAGCAGGCACATCCACAAGCTCTTCTTCTCCCCACTGCAGTTGTGTTGCAGCCTCGGGGTCTTGTAGGCAATGGTTTTTTCTATCCATCAGATGCATGCAGATATTTCTTACTGGTCAAGGCTGCTGGTGGTTATATGGGCAGATAGGAGAAAAAGAAGAAGACTGCAGTTGTTAACCATTGTAAGTGGGAGGGAGACAGAAGGCAGAGCTGTAATGGCTGATGTAGGTGAGTGGTCATAGTATGGGTGATGACAACTTCTGTCTCAGGCTTGAACCTCTGAGCTTGAACCCTTGGGAGAGAGGCCAGGTGTTGGTCTCTTTTGCAGTGTTATGGGTGTGGGGCTGGCAGTACCTCTGAGTGATAAATAATAAATATTTGAGTGATGGCAGCAATGCTTTGTACTGAGACTTGGCAAGTGATGGGAAACTGGCACTACCACCAAACTCTTTGCTCCAGCACAAGATGCTCTCTGGAAGCAGAGAGCAGATGTCACTGCCCAGTTCTCCTTTTTTGGCCAATAGCATAGCTATCACAGAGAGATGAGAGCTATCAGTTCCTTCTGGATTTTCTCCTCTGGGAGTTACAGGAAAAAGAAAAAAAAATAGAGTCTGTAGCAAAGATCTTGGCAAATATACAGCAGATTTTCATCTGATATTTCCTTCAGATTAGACCATGATCTGCTCTTTGGGAAGGATGGGACACGTGGACAGGGGATGGATACTGGACTGGGAGAGTCTGCCTCCCTCCTGGTTCCAGATGTGCAAGAGACTCAACTGATTATCTGTAGCTCTGGTAAATGCTCAGGAGCTCTCCTGCATGCCAGTGCAAGGAAAAAACCTACATACAGTTGCAGGACAATGAGTTTTTCATGAGAACCCAAGTTATGATGTGAGATTTGAGCTGGTGGGTTACTTAAGTGTGATTCAAACAACCCTGGATAAAATCTGCTTCTGAGCGTTGGCTAACACAGACCCAGTTCGGCAACAATTAGATTATCTCTCTCAGCTCCTTCAGACTGCACTTGTGCAGGACCAACCATACGCTAACATCCTTTTGCCTACTACATCTAATTCACCTGGATTGTTTAGCAGGCCACCTTCTTTTGCATCCCTTTCTGTGGTGCCCATGGTGATAAATATATGCCTCATGCTGCATTGTCATGTGTCTTCTGTGTAAGCTCAGATAACATAACTGTCCTCACAGGTGTCCTTCTCAGCAGGGAGAATGACCTCTCTGGACCATTGTGCTAGGGCAATTTTCTGTTCTTAGTAGTGAGGCTAGTTCCAATGTCTGCTTACACAGCATTTTCCCCTCTAATCCCACTCTCAGACCTTTTCCAGTAACTCAGGTGGCAGAATCATAAGCCCACATATGAGAAGATCCAATGGTAGGTATCTCTGGTCCCAAGATACTGTTGGTCCACACAGTGTATTTTCCTTGGCTTTGCCTAATTCATTCTAATGATTGATACCTGGAGTGACACATCTGCCCTGGGGCTTGGCTTACCCTGCTTGACCTCTCCTTCACCACTTGTTAGTATGTGAGTTGTAGTGACTTCTTAGGAGTTTCTTGCCTGAATGTGACTTAAGGTGAGCAGTAATTGTAACTTGACCCTTCAGAAGAAGAGCAAGAGGATTTCAGCATGCATCTGCTCTTAGTCATTTTCCACTGGCAACAAGCTGTTCTCTTGACCACAGTCAGTGGCATCTAACGTATCCTACTGCTGAGATTTATCCTCCAGCTGCAGGTCATAGTGCTTAAAATGGGCATTGAGGAGAGTGTCTGCCTTACTCAGATGTCTCCTTCTGCCTTCAGTTCCTTGTCATATGCCTCATTTTCCTTTCTGCAGTCACTTGCTATTTATAATTACTGTATTTATAAAGCACTCTGAAGGTGGTGACTACTTCTTCTTACAGTAAGCCTGACAGCTTTTTTATTCCCATGTGCCTCCCTTCCCTGTTTCCTCTTAGACTGGGTTTTCTTGGGGTAGGACTGAGTCAGAGGAAAGATGAGGCTGCATGGAGCACTGAAGGACCTCAAACATTCCTAGAGGTCTGTAGACCCTTAGTTAAGTAGGGCTAACCAGTTCATGACACAATAACAGAAGAGGAGAGGAAGAACTGCCAGAAACAGGTATGTCCCACCACTGACAAGCAATGGCATGGGGATGGTTAATGCACAAAGGTGGCAATGCTCTAGTCACACATCATTCAGTTTACGTTTGACCATATCTTGTTGAGACACCGATAGTAGCTGTTGATCCATTGGTGTTTCTATTTTCTGTGCTTCTGTTGGTGACTTTGCACAAGCTTCAGAGACCCCAAAGAACATCTCCGTCTCTAACTGTGATCCCTTCCAGGCTTTGTGCTGCTGACATGATTTGGTACTGCAGGGTGGAAAAACACCCCAAACTGGAGGCACTGAGGAATGATTCTCCTCTGTACAAGAGCATATTTGACAGCCAGTATTTTGGTCTGCTGTTGTCTGCTTTTCTGTTGGCACGAGTTGAGGTTGAAAAGAAAAACCACAACAACCTCTTGGCCTGCCCATCAAAACAAAAGGGTAATCTTCTTTCACGGAGGCCAACCACCAGACCTCACTGATTTAAAGAGGCAATTTCACTATGGAAATGTCTTTCAACCTAGACTTTAGTCAGACATTGAAGACCCTGTTATCTTTTGGGGAACCACAAAGAGATTTTGCATGGTGACATGAGAAAGCTCTCCCCACAAGCCTATGCCGGGAATTTATGCAACTTGAGGGAACAACCCCCTCCAAAACCACACTGCACAGACAGGGAAAAAACCTCCTTTCCTCAGAGTACAGAGAAGTAAGAAAAATCCACTGTTTTTTTCTAGACTAGTTACCTTGTAAACCATTATTTTTTTGAGCTTGAAGCTAAGTTATGCAAATGCGTGTACCAGAAGATAGTCACAAAAGCACACTTTGTCACGTTCCAAATCATCAAACTGATTAAATTGATTACTACTCATTAAACTGCTGTCATTAAACTACAGAAAGTACCTGGATGTCACACTTTACTTGCTTAGTATGTACATATGAATGTTAAGGTACGTAAGAAATGGAATGGAAAATTAGGGTCCAGAGTCTTCTAATGTTGATACAGAGAGCAGGGGACATCCCATGTTGATTGGGAAACTGTGTGCAGTTAGTCACTCCAGCTCAGAAGCATGACTGCAGAGTTGGAGAATTGAGAAACTGCCTAGAAAACTGCACAAAGTCCTGGAAAATTCTCGTAAGAGGAGAGGCTGCATAAATGGGAATTATTTGTGTTAAATAGGAAACTGTAAGTTTTGTGTTATGAAATAATGGACAGTCTAGAGAAAGTCAAGAATGATTTATGAAATGCCCTGCTTGGAACATGGAAGTATTCCAGGAAATCAAGGAGGATTATTTGAAACTGATAAAAGGAATAATTTTCACATACTGTGATTAATTAGTCCATGAATCCAAAGCCCAGTGATACTCCCAAATGGCTTGGCATTTGTGTGAATAAGACTACCCAGTGTATTTATAGTACATATTCAGAAGTTGCAGAGTTTTGAAACCTCCTGGTTGGGTTGAGACCAGTCTCAGTGCAAGGGCTTAGGAGGAGCAAATTCTTTCTCACAACTTGTTGCAGGTATTTGTTCTTTTCTCTGAGACACCTAGTACAGAAATGACACAACAGCTTAAAGAAAGGACCAGTCCAAATATGGGCATGTTCTAGCTGGGAAGATCTGGGAACCTACAGTCTTTTAATGTGTCTCGTCAGCTTTCTTGACCACCCTTGAAGTAATTAAAAACAGAGTGGTTGTCCCTCCAATGGACTTGGTGTGTCCCTTGGGACTCTGGCTTGCTCTTCAGTACAGAACCAAGGATCATTGCCATTTGCCCTCCTTTTTTCTCCTAGTGAATAGGTCTCCGCATCCTCTGCAGCCCAGGAAGACTTTCCTCAGCAGAAGACCTTGGTTAATCCTGGGTTATCAGATTTAGTTAGTTAGACCCTTAATGCTCTGTTGAGCCCAGTCATTCCAAGCCTGATTAGCACATGAGCTGTCTTGTGGAGCGATATCCTAAAATAAACTGTCCCGAATAGAGCTTTACAAGCCAAGTTTGGTTTGGGTTGCCAGCCCCTGCAAGGGATAAGTTTCTCCTCTCAGAAGAAAAGTATGTGTAATCATTAGGAGTGCCTAGTCTGCTTCATAAGTATTTTATTAAGGATCTGGCTTGCCTTTTGTTAGTTCTGTTGCATGGAAAATATTCTGTTACGTAAATTGATGCTGTGGTTTCATCCAGATCCTCTTGAGTTCTGCCTTGTGGCCAGCCATGTGAACATACAAACACACCCACACATCAGGAGGACACTTTGAGAGAGGTTGGTGACCAGGCCAGAGATGTGGGAATGCTCTTGTACATGAGCAGAATGGAAAGCTTGGGACTGCTCAGAGGGGTGGAAAATGTCATAGAAAAAATTATACTCTCCCTGCCCTAGCCCAGGGACAAGCAATAAAATTAAATACCCATATGTTCAAAAGGATTGACAGATAACTACTACTGTGGTGTGTAATTTGGTGTGGAGCTCACTGTTTCGGGAATTTAGAAGGCCTAAATGTTGCAAGAATTCAGGAAAAAAATGGGGACACTGTGAGGGATGTCAAGAATATACAGCACTACAATTGTATGGACTCCTAACTTTCTCTGGGCAGGTTATGAAACCCACTCCTATATGTAAACTGTTCCCATATGGAGGAGGCTGCCTGTGACTGATGAGGAGGATAGAGCAGCCGGTCACTCATTTGCCCACTTTGGGGTTACTACATCTTACCAGAGCATCTGAGCTCTGCTGGTGAAGGTGGAGGATGAGGTTTCACCCCTCTGGTTCAGTCCACAGACATCTCTGTTCCTGTGCTGAAGTAAAAACTACCCTATAGCAGTTATCTGTGAAGACTAAATGTGTTCATCTGTTCAGTACATCTTTCTTCTCCCTCTCTTTCTGAGCTAGTGGCAGCAGTTGCCCTTGATTTTGTCTTTCTTGAGGAAAGCATTCTTAATAGATTTATTTTGGCCAGCAAGGTCATATCAAGACCTGCTGTGGAGGGCAAAGAGTGTTTTCTAATCTTGCACAGTCTTGCTGTGGTCCAAGGATTTGTCCTCACATCAGAAGCTTCTTGTCGTGTCATCTTGGGAATCATTCTGCTTTTTTTTTTTTCACCTACCTTGAATTCTGCTGAAATGAGATTCAGGCAGCATTTGAACTTATAGAGGACTTGTTTGTACAGGCAACCAGCCAAAAAAGGGTCAAGAAATGCACAGTCTTAACAATAATCAGGCAAATTGCTTTTACGAACCTGTGTGCTACAGGGTCCTTTCCTCCAGCTATCTTCAAGGGACTGCAAAATCCAGCCTGTGTTCTAAAAGCAGTTGGATATTGGCAGCAAAAGTATATGTGGTTCTGATGTCCTTCGGAGGGCAGGACAAATTTGATTCGTTAGTCTTATCAGATGCTGCCTTTATTGGACTGTTACTCAGCCTTTTTTGCTTTGTAGCATGCTGTTATCCCCAAATCAGGGTGCTGCCAGCCTCCAGACCATCGGATCGCTTATTGCATATTCCTGCTTTGGAGAAACAGAAAATTTCTTCCCATGTATCCAGTTATTGCTTCTGGTCTTGGCAGAGCCACCTAGACCTAAGAAGGGTTAAAGTTTCTGTTAGTCTTAGCAGAAGTGTTGGACACAGCTGCTGTTTGAAAAAGCATTTAGATGGTTCCTCTGTGAAGAGGAACATCTGATAAAACCAGGCTGCTGATGGGATGTATTCTGTTTGTGCTTGATTTGGGAGCTCCCAATCCAGTTGCACGCAGTGTGTATTAAACTCCATGTAGGATTGCATCATTTAAAAATAATACAGCTCTGCAGATGCAGGCATTCTGGCTGTCTGGCAGAACTGGTGCCCACCACTGCTAGGTAATGCTATGCCTGCGTTGCTTCTCCTATTCACTGGGACATGGCTACCTAGTCCTGATAGCAAACAATTGTACCACTACTGTGTTCAACTCTGCAATAATAATCATGCTGGGGATTTTTGACATCTGTAGCTGCTTTATTTATGGTGACTTCTGATACTTTAGTTGTTTCAAGAACTTGGCCCTGCTGTGTTTTCACTTCGCTCTCAGAGCCACCTTTGCTGCCTGTTCTGCCTTTGCTGTGCAGCTACATGTGGTTGTACATCTGTAATCTGCCATCCCAGAAGTTTTTGGTTTTCACTTGATAGTGACTGATTCTTAGATCTGTGGAGCTCTGGGCTGAGCAAACAATAAACATGGTTTCACAGCCTCTTCAACTGAGTTATCGTAAGACTGAGTTGCGTATTTGTTAGGCTTTCTCCAGTGGTCACTGATGCATTTGACTTGAAGGGAGGGTTCAGAATTGTTTTGCAGCTGTGATTCCTGCAACGTGTGATCTGGACAGAAATACAATTCCAGTTTTAATCTGAATAGAGATGAAACAATAGTGAAGATGTGCAGCTGCGGAGTGGCTGGAGTCTGTAGGGATGTGCTGACCTGTACAGCAGTGAGAACTTATCGCTGTGAAGACAGACCTTCTATATCCCTTTTAGGGCTGAGCTCATCTCTTTTCCCCAAGTCGTGAAGGTGATAAGGGATCTAGGACTATTTGAGATGGAGCTATCCTTATGTACATTTTTATAAGTGCACATGAAAATTGTCCCCATAAGCCTTGGGTAAGCAGAGCCTCTCTTTTGCCATGATCGGGGCAGCACCATGTTGTCTGAAGCCAGATTCCAGTAAATGTTAAGCAGGAAAGTCCGGAGGGTCTGGTGGAAGTGATTCTCATTGAGTGATCATTCCAATATATATTAATTCTGGAGATGCTTCAGATCCCCAGCAACCCCTGAAATCTCCAGTGCTGTTGATAATATTTCCACCCATATGAGACATCTATGCCCTCTCCACCTCTTGCTATCATCTCGGAAGCGTTTGCCCCTGCAGTGCATACCTGAGCAAGAACAGACACTCATTCACTGTGGCATGTAGCCATATAACAGACTTTGTGAGCAGCTTTGCCATCCTGTATGCCTGCAGGCACAGGTCAGAGAGCTGGCTTTGATTCAGGGAGCTGTGACGAGTTTGATGCCTGACTCCCTCAACAGAACACTTTATTCCCTGCTCTTCTGTGGCTGTTGTGGAGAATTTTGAGCTCATGGCTCCCAGGCATAGAATTTGGTGTGAAAACCTTCAGTCTGAGCTTCTGCTGGCTTTGACTCTGGTTCACTCACAGCTGCTGGCTGTGTTTTTATGTCACTGCTCAACTGTAGCCTCTGATTCCTAGGGTCCTCAGGCAGGCAGGTCTGTAAAAAGAGCACTTTAATGAGGCAGCCAGCTGACAGCCCTATTTGCAGCTGAGCCCTGACCAAAGATGTGCAGTTAAGGAAGAGTTAAGCTTAAGCTTGGCATCTTCAGCTACTGCCCAGCAATTTCATTTGCTTATAGGATTTTTTTCTTTCTGTGTGGTTTCTTCAGTGCTCTGGGAACCCTGCAGCAGCCAGACTGCAGCACCCAGGCAGATCCATGTTTCAGAAAGGAATTGTGTAATTTCTTCTCTGGTAAGATCTTCAGTATGCTTTCAGAGTGCTCAAGCAGAAAGGTGCAATAGAAGCATAGTCCCTCCTCCTGCTGCTGCTGCTACAGTGTCTGTGATAAGAAAGGATTTATTATGTCTACAGTTTAATTCAACAGCAATTTTGCTGTGATATTAACAGCTAGAAACATCAGAGTAATTTTCTCTGCAGATTTACATATAATAATTAGGAACATATGTGGTGGAAGCTGGGGCAGAGGATGGTGGGTGGGGAGAAGGAGGAGCAGGTTCCAGCCCTGATCACCTTGGTGGATGCTTGTGAGTCAGGGCCTATAAGTGTCTCAGGCCGAGTACCACATGCCAGATGATGAGTCATGGAGCAAGAGAGCACAGAAATGGGAGAAACTGGTTTGGTCACTGTCTAGCTCCTATGTTAGCTGGTGTAGATCTGCTGCTTGAGCTATTTCTGATGCCTTGTATAACTCAAAATGCCCAAACCAGCTGGGGCTTCTTTTCCTCTGATGGGGAGGCAATACCTGCCTCATGCTGGTTGTGTCATCGGCAGGAATACACATGCTACCTATTGTTTATTTTTGTCTCACAAATACATATGCTACCTATTGTTTATTTTCTGATCTCTGCTGGCAAGCCCCTCATCCCTGATCTGCACAGCTCCTTGCTGCCATGAGCACAAGAGCTGTGATTGATCATCACATGCTGCAGGTTCCATTTTGCACACATCATAATCCTATATAGTTCTGGGATGTAATGGTACATTAATCATGGGCTTAGTCAGCCTGTCCTGGAAACCACTGGAAAAAGCCTTGGCCCAGGCAGCACCTCATTGTGGAAAGAAAAGGGAAGTGGTCTTTTCAGGAAATCACTGCTCAGCACCACAGGAGGAACCAGCCTGAGCTAAGGCAGAAATTTAGGAAGTATTTAGTCTTTCTATCTTGCTGCATCCCCCTTTAAACACTGAGTGCTGGAATCACCCTGGGACCAGGCAGACCACCCTCACTGTGCTCCCTGTTTCCCAAGGCAGGGGAAGGAGAGCTGAAGGTTCATGATTAGTCAAACAACTAGTATTTCCTTTTACACCTTTTCTTTCATCAAACGTGTTGGATGTTTCACTAAATCATTTAATGAAGGCATGAATTTGGCAGAGATGTATTAGCTGGTGAGAAGTAATTAGCTGGTGAGATGTCTGAATACCACTATGTAGTCCCACCCTACAACAACATTCAGGCTTCCTTACCTCCACCCTCTTCTTACTCATCCTGATGGTTCAGACCCATACCCGGGCCACTCATCCTGTACCCCTCGCTCCACCCTCTTCACTGATGCTGTTCCTTGAATGCCATCCAGCTTCCTGGAATTTTCCTGTTAAGTTCTTTTAACAACAATTCAATGCCTCCTGGCAGCTTCTGGAATGGCAAAGCTGGGGTGGGGACTTACTGTGTTACTGGGATCCTGGAAACTGGAGCTGGAACCAGTGAGTCCTTGAATCCCCCACACTGTCTGAAGAGTGGCTTGTGGTTTGGATTCATCTCCCAGCCCTTTTGCCTGAAGGCATACTCACAGGGAGTAAACTGAATCTATCTCTTACTGTGGAGCAAAGAGGAGATGTCTGTATTGTGTCCCTGTCTGAAGCTCACACAAACCATTGCTTTTTGCAGTATTTCTACCCATGCTTGTTTTGTAGAGCAATGTGGTTTCTTCAGGTGTGTTAATGCACATGCTCTGTAGGAGTCAGGGATATTCATGAAATAACCCTCAAAGAGCAAGCAGCTCCAACACAAAAGGAATTTTTGCTGGTTCATCTAAGAAACTGAATGCCAAACTTTTAACCCTGTTTTTCCATCTTTCACCCTTCAGTGCCATGATGGATCTTGTCTATCTGGGGAAGATGATGATGATGATAGTGAAACCATAGCTATTCAGAAAGAGGCAACAAGAACCCTCACATTAAACATTAAACAATGGAAACATTAATTGTTTCCATTGGGCATGCAATTTCATAGATGAAGTGACTGAGATTTGTAGAAACAGTAACCTGTTCAGAAAAACCATCTGACAGTTCTGATGATCTTGTTATCCTCCGCCCTGTATGTGCAATCTTTTTGCCTTTAGATCACATTTATTTCTTAAATTTCTGTATGCCTCCTCTGCTACTGCATTACATTTTGTAAGGAAACTTGTGTCGCTGACTGTGCTAAGCAGAGCAGGGTATTAAGCAATCAGCAATGTAACTCCAAAAGCATGGCCGGAGCGGTAACAGATAGCAGGGTGTGCCTGGAGGTATGTGACCACCACACCTAATGCATCAGCACTTGCAGGCACCAGCCTCCTCTAATTGAAGCAGAGCCTTGCAAGCTAGTCTAGAGCCAGCTGCCGTGGCTTCTGCATCTTCTCAGCAGTGTTGCAGAGGCAGAGGTTGTACTCCAGAAACCGTGGAGTTGCACCAGCCACCCTTAGATTAGCACAATGTCCTCAGTCTTTGAGGGTACAACAGAGGAGGGATTTGGGGGCCTGCGGGTAGCTCTCAGGAAGAACTTACAAGGCATGAAGTGCAAAGCCTGAAGGGCTCAGCTCTGCAAGGTGCTGCATACTTCTCTTATCTGCAGCATGCTGCCTCCTTTCTAAAGCACAGACAGCTTGGCAGGCAGGTCTCAGATCAGTGCTGAACCATCCTTTGCTGCTCAGCACTCACCTCCTTCTACTTAGAGCTTTGATGCAGCTAAGGAGTTTTTGTCATGTGTATATATATATATGGAGGTACAAGCCTAGATGAGCAATTCCACACCACACCGTTGGTGTCTCACAAAGAACCATCCTCTGCTTTGTATTATCTGGACTGGAATGAAGCAACCACAGGTAATGAAATGTCTGACCCTCAACTTAACCAGGTAACCCTAAAGTTACCCTAAGCACCTCACAAAAGAGCTGACTGAAAAAACAACCCGTATCTCCCTTGTAGCAGAAGGTGATGTCAGTATGGAGAAGGCAAAGAATTTTGACATTTGCAAATAAAATGGCTGTTGTACTGATGTGTCTATAGTTGTGGTGCTTCCGTGCCTCCCTGCCTTGCACTGCCACAACATGTTTTTCTGTGCAGGGATCATAGAATCGTATAGGTTGGAAAAGACCTTCAAGATCATTATGTCCAACCATTAACCAAACTCTACCAAGTCCTCCTCTAAACCATGTCCTTAAGCACCATATCAATATGACTTTTAAACGTGTCCAGAGATGGTGATTCAACCACTTCCCTGGGCAGCCTGTTACAGTGCTTGATAACCCTTTCTGGATGCTGTGTTTGCTGTCTTGTTTCTGAGTTGATAATCCTTGCTGGATCATTGCTGGGTGTGTTTGCTGCTTTATGTGTAGGATTGAGCAGGATTCAGCACATCGTGGGCATGTGCTATTGCAAATGATAAGTAAGAAGAATTAACTGATTTGGCAAGAAGCGTTCAAGTACAGACTGCCTATCCACATCTGGAAACTTCTCCTTGCAAAGGGGTGTGAGGGCTTTACAAAGAGCTGATCAAAGCCAGCAGAATCTGAAATGACAGACTGTTGGATTTTATGTTCCAGTGTCAATCCCAGCCTACCCGACACTGAATAGGAAGAGGGAGGATCCTTCTACGGTTTTCTAGAATCAGGGAGGGAGAATCAAGGGATGGTAGGTCCGAGGAGGATGCTCTAGTGTTGGGAACTAAATAATCCTTGCACTGATGGTGCCATTGCCAGCCTCCTTGCATCCTTAAGACAGGAGGAAGCCAGGAGAGGTGTTCCAGGGAGGAGAGAGGAGGGGTATCTAGGTCACAAAATAGTCATGCATATCCCTAGGGAAGCTGTCAGAATGGCTCCCAGCAGGAGCTGGCTGTGTGCCACCTGTGATATTGGACCTCAGAGCCTTGTGCTGGGAGCAGGCTGTGGGTGCAGGCAGAGTGGGCATCTGTCTCCTGCAGCATCTGTGGCAGTCAGTGAATCACAGTCTACCCGGGGAAGCCTGTGCTGCCACTGAAACCAAATAGCTGGGCAGAGCTGCATGTTGCAGCCAGAGCTCCAGAGGGACAGCTGGGAAATGGGTGTGTGTCAGCTCTCTTGACATTTTGCTGTCAAATGTCAAAGTGTGCCTGTGCAAGCCTTGTCCTCCCATAGCAGCTTCTGCAGCAACATGAAATGTGTGTTGCTCATCAGGGCTCACCAGCTGGTGCTGGGAACAGGCTCCAAGCAGCCATTTCCCAGAGGCAGCGGAGGTCTGGTGCTTCAGCAGTGAAGTGTGCTGTCATCACAGCCTGTATCCTCAAAATGATGCTTTTCAAGTGGTTGCATTGTGGCAACACTCAAGATATAGCAAAGCCTTATAGAGAGATGTGATCTAAGCATTACAATCAGCTACAAAAGCAGTAACAAGAGCAAGGAAGGCTTGCATAAGCAGAGAGGCACTGGGAGACCAGCTTGGGAGGAAGACAAGGCAAATAGGGGCTCCTGCTGCCACATGTACCATCAATGGTGCACAAGGTCCAAAGTGGGACATGAACACTGCCCCAGCTGTTGAACATCATTTTCAGCATGTGTGTGTGCTGGGCACAGAGTCAGGAGCTGCTGTTACCCATGGTGGTTCTTGAACATGATCTTGGGAATCCCTGATGTATAAGATCTCCCCCTAGGAACAAGCTGAGACCTGTTCCTTTCAGCCTCTACAGCAGCAGCTGTGGGAAATGAGCCAGAGGCTTGAGAGAGAGAGGAGTCACTGAAAGGGAAGAGTGATATGGGCATTAGGGAGACTATAGGTGGAAGAGGGTTTAGGCTTGCACGATAGTCCAGCTGGTTATGGTCCAGGTGGTTGAGGTGACCTCTCTACTTCAGAGCCTAATCCTGGGTGAAACCTTCCAGCAAAACCAAACGTGAGTGTGTGTCCCTCATGTTAAGTCTTCTGATGATCTCTGATTGAGTCTATCAGAAGGCTCATCTGTTCTCTAACACTGTTAGCATTAGCTTTTACATCATTAGGTGTTTACTGTAAACACTATGTCCATTTCCATCTCTCTATTTTTTTTCCTGCCAGCATCATCCTGTGTCTGTGAGAAGCACTACTATGTGTGGGAGGAAAGTACTTCTTTGATCATTTTTTTTAGCATCTTTTAATTGCTATTCTTATGTCAGGAAGCTGAAAGAACTGAAGTTCCTGATCTTTCTGAGGAGCTGTCTCATTGCTTACACTGTTGTTCTAACTTCACTTATCCCACATTTCTCAGTCTCCCTCCTGGGCTCCCATGTGCCTTTGCAGCTCTGCTCCAAATCCGTCATCATCCCATAGTCACAAGTGCTGGGGTAAGGTAGGCAAAGGCAGATACTGTGAATGCCGCCTTCTGGAGTCTGAAAGTCAGTGGTGGCAACAGACCCAGGGTCCCAGAGTCCAGAGCAGGATCACAGTATATGGTGTCAGGGTGCTGTGAGCACTGAGAAGTCTGAGTGAGGTATAGGATGTGGGTTGCTGACCAAGGGTGTTCGGGCCAGGGTTTTCAGGGTGGATCTGTGGGAGCACTGGATCATTTTTTCATCTCTCAGAATCATCCTGAATCACTCGTGTCTTTTGTTTCTCCCTCTCCATTCTGCCTTAGCTACCCTCCCATGCAGTTCTCTGCATTGGCTTTTCTGCCATGTAGAAGGGGAGACGAGAAGGAAACCCCTTCTATACAGTCCTGGAAAGGCTTGTAGGCTGGACCTCTGGGTTAGATGGGGAAGGAGGAATGAATATGTTCTCAGCTTAAATGCTGGTGAACATCTTCCTCTAGCTTTATGAGAACCTGCTGTTTATTAAGCACTTCAGAAGTGAGGCTCTTTGTGCCCTGCCTGTATGTTTCCTGGGACTGTGAGCTGTGGCAGCCGTATTGTTGTGAAGTGCAGCAGGTAATAAGATAAGCCGATAAATGCCACAGATAATCATAGAATGGGTTGGAAGGGACTTTAAAGATCATCTAGTTCCAACCCCCCTGCCATAGGAAGGACACCTTCCACTAGACCAGGTTGCTCAAAGCCTCATCCAGCCTGGCCTTGAACACTTCTGGGGGGGACATCCATAATAATGTGTCAGAGACCTGTGAACCAGGCACCTCAGACTACAAGAACCAGTTTGAGCTGAAGCAAAAGGTCAGCAGAAGACAATGTGCTGTACAGGAACATACCGAACTATCACCAGTGGCTCCACATGGCCCCACTGAAGTCATCCTCTCCTTTTCACATGAGAGGCCCCTGTGTACATTAGTAGTTGCATATTTGGGCATGCTCCCCTGGCACCATTAAAAGAGCTCAGGACTTAGTGGGGGCTCCTGGATTTTGGAGAGGAGTGGTTGTTGCTGCTTCCCTGTTCCAGTCTGTTCCTGCTTTCCAGTCTCTGCTTGGACTTGTCTGTCTCTAATATTGCAAAGGCCTGGCAGTGCCATTCAGTGTTTGATTCTTGAAGAAAAGTTCGAGGGGAACCAACCTAAAGGGGGGCAAAGATACTTAATCCAGTGTGAGAGTGTGGGCTGCTCTCACCAGAGTGCAGCACTTCACTTCCAACCCTGTGCTGTCCATATGTTTTCCTGTGAGCGTACAGTGCCATCCACAGTGAGGTCTTCATTAGGCCCAAAGCCTGTGCAGCTCTTTGGCCACTTGAGTGAAATCAGTTACTCCAGATAACTCTTAAGAAGGGTCATCTGGAAGCACAAGTGTTGTCTCAGGAGTTTGAAGGGTGTCTTACATTGTGATGCTTTCCCTGAAGGACAACTCAGGACCCTGTGCTTGGATACTTGTGTTGACAAGGGCCAATCTATTTGGTCCTCATCAGCACATGAAGTCTCCAGTCTTCTGGAGATGCTTAGATGATCAGTGCCTTTCCTGAAAGGTGATTTCCATTGTGTTTTTGTCTCTCTAGGTATCTGAATTCCCTCATGAGAAGTGTCCTCCCTTCCTCTCATGTGGAGCCCTACCTGTCCATGGGTATCATCAGCTTAACTGATGTCCTGAAGAGCATTGCTCACCATGGATAGTCCACCCAAACTGACTGGTGAGACGCTGATTGTCCATCACATTCCCCTGGTGCATTGCCAGGTCCCTGATAGACAGTGCTGCTCCGTGAGCAAAAGGACCAACCCCTTCTGCCAGCCAGAGCTCAGCATTACACGGACCTCTGCCCTTCCAGACAGAGACCTTTCACAGACTGATTCCTTGGTGTACAGCAGCTTTCTCCAGACCTCTGAAGCTTCAGCAGAGGCCTCAGACAACAAAGAAGGCAAAGCGAGAGATTTGATTGTCCCTAGTGCCAGTAAGCGGCACAACCCTTTCCTGTTGAGTGAGGGTGAAGACCTCAGCATTTTTGGGGATGACCTGGGTCAAAAATCTTTCCACCTTCACAACTCACTTGCAGCTGGCAAACCTCCCTTTCATCTGCACGAGTTGGCGTTACCCCCTTTTCACCTCCACGACTCCAACCACATTGTGAAATCCTGGAACATGGCCAGTCGATCTGGTGTGGTAGATGGCCAAGAGGACAAAATCAGCAGTGATGATGTCCAGAAGAGGAACAATGCCAACAGGTGCCACCAGGCCTCAGAACACATGGAGCTAGATGAATGCAGCTGCCATCATGGCAGCTCCTCCAGCTTCTCCTTTGATGGTGGTGACCATGAGTGGAACCAGAACACAGGTGAATTGCTGAGGAATCAGGATGCCCTGCACAGCCGGACATGCAGCTGTTCCAGCTCGGAGCTCCAGCATTGTCGCTGCTACAGTTCATCAAGTCAATCTGAAGTGATTGACCAACAGATGGGCTACATCAGTGACTCTTCCTGCAACAGCTCTGATGGGGTGCTGGTGAACTTCAGTGCCCTCTACAACAAAATGAGTGGTCAGTCTCGATCTAACCTGAATTCAGCCAACCTGTCCTGTGACTCTTCCTTCTGCAGCCACTCAGACACAGGAGCTTTTTACCTGGATTTGCATTCATCACCCACAGAATCCAAGATGTCCTGCGAATCACATCACCCAGAGAGTTCAGAGAAGGCATGTGGGTGTCAACACTCCTCCTCACCTGTCCTTGATGCTAACTGCAACTCCTACCACCTCCACTGTGAGCCTTGCACTTCGGAGAGCTCAGATCTCACTGCCTGCTTCCAGAGCCAAGCACGGCTTGTTGTGGCTACTCAAAATTATTATAAGTTAGTCACATGTGACTTGTCTTCCCAGTCATCCCCCAGCCCAGCAGGATCTTCCATAACTAGCTGCTCGGAAGACCAAACCAAAGGTAGCCCAGCCCAGCCCACTGAATACTATCTGTTTAGGAGGCCTGACCTGACACAAGAAGAAAGCAATGTGGAATGCAGTGAAGAGGAGACAAAGCAAGAATCTACAGAGAACATGATTGAGGGTCAGGTCTATGTGAATGTGTCACCACCTAACCTCAACACAAGCCGGCAGCGCTCCAGGAGCTATGATCAGAACCTGGACAGGAGTCCTAGCAGCAGGCTGGGCTCCTTGGAGCGCATGGTGAGCTGTCCAGTCAAGCTGAGTGAAAGTCCAGCAATTCCCATCCAGAGTTCTCCCCCAAAGCGAGTGACATCCTTTGCTGAACTGGCTAAAGGCCGTAAAAAGAATGGCACCTCCCCACCACTCCGGCCCAGTGGTGATTCCTCCTTAGAGTTCTCCCCTATCCCTGAGACACAGCGAGATTGCCCAACCTTCCTTGAAGAAAGAGCTCGCCGCAGCCAGAGTCTTCCACCCATGCCCTTCGTCCACGGCCTGAACCGGAGCTGCGAGGGCTTCTGTTTGAATCATGCATTTGGAGACAACCAGGCTTTGTGTTCCACCAAAGACTCGGTTTCCAGTGAGAAGGTCCCCAGTGGGCATGGGGCAGGTGAGCAAGCCTCTCTCTCCCTGCTGACGGAGGCAGATGCCAGCTTCTCAGGTGGCTCTGCCAGTGGCCACGGACAAAGAGATGTTAGAGCCCGAGGAGACGGTAAGGAGCCAAACCAGGCAGAAGTAAAAAAATAGGCTGCTCTCTGGGACATTAGGGGAGCAGCAGAGGACCCTGCATAGCAATGGGAGACCAGTGCTTGTGCAGTTTGTTTACTGGTCTACCACTCCTGGGACAAAGCACTGCTGTGCTTATTTCAGACCCAGATCAATGTCTTGTCCTTCTGTTTCTAAAGCCTCTTGAGGTCTTGGGCAAACCTCTCATATCGTGTAAGGAAGGACATAGCATTAGCACTTAGGGTCTGTGCAGCTCCTTTCCAGGGAGTTGTACTCCTCCAGTCCATGAGACTCACCTGACTTTAGTTCCTAAGACAAAGATGTGAAGATGCTCAGCAGAGTCATGTTCCTAGCAGGTGAAGGGAAGGGAGCCACTGGGGAGTTTTTAGCTTTCCTTCTTTGGAGCTACATGGAGCAGAGGTGGAGAGAGAATAGACATAGCCATCAGCCTCCTCTCAATGCAAGGTCAGGGAGCTCACACAAGTCTCTGCTGACCCTTACAGCATGAGTTCTGCAGAGGTTAAAGGAGCTGTGTATCTCTGCTGGAATGCCCTAGTCATATCCTCCACCGTGCATTAGATTGCAGCAAAGGTTCCTATGGAGGGTAATTGTCACGGTTCCTCTGCAGGAAAGCCTGCAATACATGAGTTGCTTTCTCCCTTGATATTGCCATCACTTGTCCTGGTGATGGAACAACAGCCCCATCAGAGTTATGGCCATTTCTCCAGCATGGCAGGAGACCTCTTGTCTCTGCCCTAGACAGTTCTTGTACCTGCTTCACAGGTAAGACCCTGTCTAAAATGCCTCTGACCAGACTGCTGTGGTAAATAGCCCCTAGCATAACAAGGACCAGATGTTTAATGCCCTTAAGATTTCTGGCAGGAGATAGGAAGAATACCTCAACATGTTGTTCATTGCCATGGCAGGTGTGGGAGAGATTTGGGGCTTTGGAATAAGAATTTTTTAGGTATTCTCCTGTTTGTTTGTTGACTCTTGAACATGCTTGGTGTGGGATGGCGAGGAAGGCAGGTAGGTCTCTTCTGGGAGAAGGCAGCATGGGAGCAGCCCTCTTGGTTTGCAGAGGGAGTACTTGGAAAGAGCAAGAGCTGCTCAAGGAGATGAAGGCAGTCAGGAGCTCTCAGGGTAGTATATCCCAGCAGTTCCTGCACGTCCTACACCGTGACAGCAAGGCAGAAAGCTCCTGCCTGCAGCTGGAGATAGAGGCAGAGCTGCCTTGCTCCATCTGGAAGCAGTATGCAAACCTAGAGGGTCTGAGAAGGGACTAGCAAGCCCTGCAAAAAGCTGCCTACAGGGAGAAAGGCCTGGCATGCCCACAGGCAGCTGGTAACACCAGGTCTGTGCTTGGGATGGGTCTTTTGTCCCAGGATTTGCAGTGAGCTGGAGGAGGGAAGCAAGGGAGAGAGTGCACACTGCTCTGGGATGTGACATGGCTGATGATGAGGGATCCCAGTCAGTCCCATGTGAGCATCCAGTGTTGTGTGTGTTGTGCACAGTGTGTCACACTTCAGCTGTGACCCTCTGTATATTGTGGCCCCACCAGAAGCTGGAGGCATGCACGCATAGGAGATCGACCAGCACGCTTCTTAGTACACCCCTATCCTCATTTGCTGGAGCAGACCTGTGTTTTCAAGGGTTGGAAGGTCTTCTGTTTATGCTGTGGGCCCAATTTGGTTGGGAACATGCTGCTTAGGTTTGGTACAGGCAGGGGGATGAAGAGATGTATGCATTCAGAGGGAGGACAGTTACAGGCAAAAGAGGAGGGTGGGAGAAGCAAGCAGCCTTTCTGACAGCACTGGGTGTGATGAGGGATGCAGAGTTGTGGTGCTGTTACATGGAATCATAAAGTCATAGACTGGTTTGGGTTGGAAGGGACCTTCCAAGGTCATCTAGTCCAACCCCCCTGAGTAAGCAAGGACATCTTCAACTAGAGCAGGTAGCCCAGAGCCCGGTCCAATCTGACCTTGAGTGGTTCCGGGGATGGGGCCTCTACCACCTCTCTGGGCAACCTGTGTCAGTGTTTCACCACCCTTACGATAAAAAATCTCTTCCTTATATCTAGCCTGAATCTCCCCTCTTTTAGTTTAAAACCATTGCTCCTTGTCCTATTGCTACAGACTCTGCTGAAAAGGTTGTCCCCATCTTTCTTATATGCCCCCTTTAAGTCACTGGAAGGCATGTAATGCTTGTGCTCAGCTGTGTGAGTTCTCAGCACATATGGGAAGGGACAGTCCTTCAGCATAAGTCTTGCTGTCCTATAGTGCATTAGGCCATGTCTATGTGGTACTGCCCAGGTGGAGGCAGATCAAGAGCAGGCACTTGGGGCCATGACTTTGTGCTGTCCTGGGAGTGAGGAATGGGGAAGGGATGTGAAACTAATGATCCTACCAGGAGAGATAAGCTCCTGGTGCAGCACTCTACTCTTCTAGACAGCTGTCAACAGCTGGAAACTCTGCATTTGGGACCACATGTCTTTACATTGCCAGCTGATGATGTGTGTAACCAGTGCAGACTTGAATCACTCTGTGTGTGTCACTGGCCTCTAGCTTATCCCCTTCTTCCTGCAGCTGAGAGCACATTCCCTTTTGCCTGTGATATGCTGGGCTGATGGTGATTGTCCCTCTGCCTGTCCTCATACTTTGTCCCCCTTTCTCTCCTCAAAGGTGGTGGCACAGACAGCAAGCCAGTGGTACGCTACAGCAAGGACCAGCGTCCCACGACTCTGCCCATCCAGCCCTTTGTTTTCCAGCATCATTTCAGCAAGCCACCCAAGGCCCGTGCTCTGCACAGCCATTTTGCCTCCAGCCTTTCCCAGCTCTACAGCTTGTCCAGCAACCGGCCTGCCAGCCAGCAGATCTCCTCCAATTCGCAGTCCTCGGCAACCTCAGCAGAGCAGGCAGCAGTGGTGGGGAGCCAAGCCCACAGCACGCTCCTGACCCAGCGCTCAGTGGATGGAGCTGCCTCCCGCAATGATGGCTGCATTAAGAAGCCTGCCCCTGAGACAACCCGGCCATCTCCCCTGGGGAGTTACTCTCCTGTGCGATGCAACGTGCCTTTCTTTCAAAGTGGGGACTCCTCTTCCTCACCCACCATGGAGAGAGCTGGAGAGAGCCAGCCCCCCAGGAGCAGGTCCTGCCCCATCTCTGCCGGTCTGCTTCCCACGAGGTCTTCCCCTGCTGTCAGTGCCATGCAGCCCTCACAAGCCAACAAAGCTGATGTCCTGAGGCAAAAGGAGAACCCCAAGCCAGTTCCCAAGAAGGAGGCATCACTGGAGCCAAGCCCACTGCTCACTGAGTACCGACTCCACAGCAGCTCCCTCCCGCCCCTCTCAGTGGGTGGTATGCCCATGAGCAGAGTGGGAGGCCACACAGATCCCCACTGGAGAAGTGGCAGTGAAACCAGCAGCTCTGGCCCCCTGAGCAGCATGGGAATACGGCCCCTCAATGGTAGGTACCCATCCACCAGGATGTGCTAGTCTGGAACATCTCCAGCTCCCTATGGCTATGGCTGCTCCCTGTAGTACCACCTTCTCATAGCCACAGCATGGGGCAAAATGCATCTGGGTGCTACAGTGGCCAACTGCCCTTACCATCACTTTGCTTGCAGAAGAAAGTCCCACACTAAGAGCATATCTCTCCAGTCCCAACTCCTACATTGTGTGTCCAGGGGGGGCAGTGTGGGCTGCTGATCTTACAGCACCCCGTGCCAGGTGCTTGCACCCCAGATCTGCTCCCTCTGGGCCCACAGCCATGAGGCCACCAGGCTCATGCCCTGCTCTGCCAGGCTGTGGCCTCCACCTCCCCCCATGTATGTGTTCTAATGTCCTGAAACGCTGCTGGACTTTTAACTAATGTGCTGTCTCTGTTTTCTGTCCTTCCTCTTTCTCATCTTCTCTCTCCCCATTTCCCCTCCATGTCCTTCCTTCTGCTCACATCCTCACTTGCCTGTGGCATCCTAGCAAACCACCTCTCTCCCCAAGCGCTGAAGTGGCGGGAGTACAGGCGAAGGAACCCCCTGGGTCTGGACCGCATTTCAGGGCTGCCCGGATTAACAGGCAGCCTAGACAGGAGGCAGCAAGAGTCTCGGCTGAACCGAGGGAACCCCATCTTTGAGCTCCCTGGCACTCTCAACACCAGCCATTTCCACTGCAAGCTGAACGGTGCGCAACACCTTTCTGCTGAGGGGTCTTGGGCGGTGACCTTGGGGTTCAGCTTCAGCATCCCTTGGGGCCCAGGTTCAGCCTGGCTTCATCACTGCTCTCCCTGCTCCAAGCAGGAGGGATGATGCATCTGCTCACAGTGGGGCGGAGGGGTACAAGGGGAAGGTGAAAATTGCCTCACTTACGGGTACAATCTGTGTGGAGCCTCCCTTCTTGTCCACAATATGAGAGCAGTCAGGTCAGGCTCTGGGCTGGATTGAAGGGGAAAGTGAACGGCCCAAGACCCTGCCCAGACCTCAGCCAGTGCTCTTGGACTGTGTCTGGGTTGTAGTTCATGTCTCACACAGGAGTTGTGTCCCTTGAAGGACACAATGTCTTCCCATCTGCCCCAACCCTAGCAGCATGCTGCGTGGTGGGCTGTAGCTTTTATGGCAACACTGTAGGGCTCCACCGGGCTCTGTCTTCTGCATACTTTGCCCTTAATGTCTTCCCTGTCCTCAAACTTGTGCAGAAATTCTCAGAGGGACAGGCTGCTTTTGGCTGAAGAGAGTCCTCTGGGAAGAGCTCTGTGGTCTGTCTGTGGGAGGGAGAGTGTTCTTCAGGCCATCCTCAAGTCATGGAGGAGTTCTACACCTCACTCTGCCAACCCAAAGGGTTTCTCCATCCCTCCTTCATGGGAAGATGCCTAGCACAGAGCTGGGGAATCAACCAGATGGAAATCGAGCATGTGAAAGAGTTCCTGCAGAAGTCACCTCTTGAAAGCAGAGGCCATCCCAGGCAACAGGCAGAAGACACGTAGTTTGTTGCCTGTGCATGCCTGTGTGTGACAAGTAGGGATTTTCTCTATGCTCTGCTTTTGACCCTACTTGCTGGAGCTGTCTGCACTGCAGCCCCTCGTGCAGCTGGGTTTTCCTTAGCACCAGCCCATGAGGGTGAACCTCCCACCACATCTGCCAGTGTGCCTGTCAAACTGGAGGTAGATGTTGGGTGGGCTGTGGGGTTGAACTGTCCAGGCTCACATTGCAAACTACTGCTGGGAGAGTAACAAGCCTGTAGCCTTTCTGTCCCAGCCTTGCACAGTTGCTAGTGGTGCAAGTTGCTTCTGGGAAAAGGAAGTGATGTAGGAGAGGCTTTGGTATAAGGGCTTGGGGCTGACCCTTCTCCCTCTTGTCTTGGCCCTGCAGGACAGTCTATGAGGCAACTCCAGCTTACCTACACTGACTTCTTCCCCGACTACTTCTCACTAGCAGAGAAACCCCCTGCTGAGTTCTGCCTCTCCCCAGATGGCAACACAGAGTCCATCTCCATTGACTTGCTGCAGAAGAAGGGTGAGTCCGGGCATCTCTCATGGGCAAGGATGTGGTGTAGCACAACATAACGTGAACGATGCTTCTCTCTGTTTCATCTCATCTCATCTCTGTAGACATAATTGTTTCTTTCCCTGCCCTTCTTTACTGTAGCATCGTAACTCCACGTGTCCCTGGACTGATGTCTGTTTCCATAGCAGGTTCTTGTGTTCTCTGCACCGTGCAATGTACCACAAAGTATGTTTGAGCTGCTTGTCCCAGGGCAGAATTTTAAGTCCACAAGGAAAAGCAGAGAGAGCAGACAGGCACAGGATTATGACCCTAAGGCAGGGCACGCTGCCATCCCTGACTCAGTGTAGACCCATAGCTGTGTGATGTTGCATATGTGCTAGCCTGAGATTTTGTAATTTAGGTAGAAGGTCTGTGGGGTACTACATGGTAAATTGTTTATATAAAAGGGTGGGAGAAAGTATTCTAGAGCAGGAGAAGATATGGCTGTGATGAGACCCATGCTAGAGGCAGGGTTGGAAACTGGGTTGTTGACAGCTGACTCAGTATCATTTCAGAGGTAAGGGATGTGCAGAAAGGTTGCCGGGCCTTTGCCAGCTGTGTGTTGGTGATTACCAAATGGCAGCTTTTCCCTTTATTCCACTTCTGTCCTTGCATCATACTGATGCAGATGTCAGATTACCCACCACTGGCTTGTTACTGAAAGTCATTACATTGCTTGCCAAATGCATAGCTTTTGCCCTGCCACCCTGTAGTATCAAAGCAGCAAAAGTCATTGCCTCAGACCCCATCCCAGCTCCTTCAAGGGATGGTGTGTGGAGGTGATGGTCCATGTCCCTTGGGAATATTGACAAGATCTCTTAGGCTTCAGCTAGTTCTAAAGCTTGTCCTTCTCTTGGACTGATAGGTGAGTGTTGGAACCAGCAGGGACAGATTGGTTGAGGAGTTAAGAGGGGCTCTGCATGTCTTAAGCAGAGAGGGCATGTGTGCTGACATGGGCTTGAAATGACACTGCCTGATTTCTTCATGAAGTGTTTGGTCAGGGTCTGTCCTTGAAGACCTCAGGTAGGTCTCTGACTTGTTCTCTCCCTCTAGGTCTGGTGAAAGCAATCAACACTGCTGTTGACCTGATTGTGGCTCACTTTGGAACCAGCAGGGATCCAGGGGTGAAGGTATGATTTGCTTTCAACATCATGAGCGACATGGGGAGGATGGAGAAAGATTGCCTCTCCATTCTCTTCCAGTCAAAAAACACAGGGTATCCAATGAAGTACCAAACAAAGGCAACAGTACACAATGCAGCAGATAGTAAATCTGTGACAATTTTTGCTGCATGATGGTGGGGGTGCTAAGAGTACGTGGATTTAAGGGAAGATCAGAAGAGCACAGGGAAGGGAAATTCATTGAGGTCTCCTAAACACATAGGAATAACTTCCAGCTTAGGTAGTCTCTGAGTTGAAAGTAGTTGTAGGCTGCAGGAGTATTGAGGACAAGTATTATATATGTTTGCTCTGCTGAATCTTTCTTACGTACTTGCTCATGGATCTTTATAAAAAGAGTACCAAGCCAGCAGGACTTACAACCCGATGCAGTAAATGAGCTCTTTTTTTTCTCATTCATTGGAGAGCTGTGTCACCCTCCACATGTCCTGTGATTCTGTTCTGGCACTGGTGCCTGGACACAGTGCAGTGTCACCAGTCCCTCAGTGTGTCACAGGCCTCCATAACGATTAAAAAGTGCATCAGTCATTGCCCATCTGGGGCAGGTGGCCATCCCTTATAGCCCTTACCATGAACCCACTAGCTTCAGAGTGCATCAAGGTTGCCCATGGGTCTGGCTGTCTTTGGCCTGTGCTCCTCTCATCTCCCATTCCTGAAGTGACAACGGAAACAGGGCAAGTTTGCTTCTGTTTGTACCAGGCAGTGTTGGTAGCCCAGTGACACCCAGCATGTTTGTGGTGCCTCCTATCAATGAAGAATGCTCTGCTTCAGTCAGGGGACTGTGGGGCAGCAATGTGACACTATCTGGAGCTGCCAGCTGCCCTGGAGTGCCATCCCCAAGGAGAGACCTGACTGGGTCAAATTCCAAGCTGGTTCAATCTTATCTTGCAGCCCAGGGTAGTTTGCCCCTAATGACAATTGTTGCTGATGCAGAGATTGCTGTGCAGCGTAACTGGAGCTGTTGGGACTCCCATGGCTTTTTAAGGCTTCGCTGTGAACTTCCTTTTCTTGCAGTGTTGGCTCGGGGAATAATTACAACGTTACCCCATTGCTTTACTTACTAAACAACCCCATGGTTTTGACCTGGAGTTTCGTTATACGTCAGTGTGCCAAGGGCTGAGCATTCACCTGTCAAAAGGCAGCACAAGGCCCTGATGCTCCCACGCTCAATGGATCTGACAGGATTATTCCTGATCCAGAAGTTCAGTCTCAGTTCAGGGCCTTTGTGGACCTGTGCCAACTGGCCAGTATAATTCCAGCTCAGCTGGCAAAATCTGTGCCCTGAACATGACTGCCTGGGACCACCGACATGATGTGCAAGGCCTGGGACTGACCCCTTTGGATAGGCCCCCTGGCTGCTCAAATTCTGTTTGGAGCAAAATATGTCCCCACTCTGCTGATGCTGGACTCTTACGTGCTTTCTCACCTCAACCTGAGCTCTGTCCATCCATTTTGCCCTCACTCTATTTATTTATAGTAATCCCTAGGAATTATAGCTCAGCATGTCACTGAGTTAAGTGTTCCTTAACCTCTTGGTGCTAGTAGTTCCTATGTGGCTTGCTGCTTCCTGCTTCAAAAACAGTAACAAGAAAATCTACAGCAGCAGAAAAATACCCTACTTTTTTCTTCCTCTAGCAGGACGGCGTTGTTATATTTGCAGGCAGAACCAGGCATCCCTTCTAATTGGGATATCCTCTTCCCAAGCTTAGACATCTTCTTCTCAAGCTGAGATGGTCTCTTCCCAAGCTGGTTACCTCATCCCAGCCTGGGGCAGACCTTGCAGGAAGCAATCCAGAACTAATGCATGAGGCAGCAGCAGTGAAGGGGAAGAGCCTGCCTGCTCAGGGAGCTGCTGAGCATCATCGTAGCCTGGATGTTGCCTGATGGGTGTCTGTAGTAGGAAAGTAGGGCTGAACTGTTTGCGTACCTCTGTACCTTGTTACCAACACTCTCCTATTGCCTGTTGTCACTTAGGCCAAACTTGGGAACAGCTCTGTGAGCCCCAATGTGGGGCATCTCATCCTGAAATACCTGTGCCCTGCTGTCCGGGACATTCTGAGTGACGGGCTCAAGGCTTACGTCCTGGACATGATCATTGGCCAGAGGAGGAACATCCCCTGGAGCGTGGTGGAGGCATCCACCCAACTAGGTATGGAGGGTGTGCAATGTTGTCCATTGCTCTGTGGTGCTCCCGTGTTGTGACTGGGGGTGCTGGGGAAGGTTGGATGAAAGGAAAGGTATGCAGAAAAATACCTGTCTCCCTTCACAGAACAGGGTGCATCTTGACCTTATCTTTCAAGATGGGAGAGCTACTGCTCTATTCTGCCCAAATATTATTGTCATTTCCTCTGAAATTTCCAAATCCTCCTATAACTGGCCCTAGCAATGAAAAAAACAAGCAAACAAAAGGAATGCCCCTTTCCACCCCTCTAAGTTTCCAGGGTGTTTCTAGACCTTCATCTTTAGCCCTGCACAGCTACTGTAGAAGGCAGAGTTGTGCTCTAGCCTGCTCTGTAAGAAAATTTGCACTCACAGTTCACTTGGCTCAGGCACGCCCACAACATCTGCTCCCTCTGCTAGTACGAGTCTGCACCCTGGATTGTGGCAGTGGCCACCATCCAGAATAACTTCTTTCTGAGGTTACAGGTGGGAATACCATGCTGATTTATGCATCATTAAGAGCTTACATCTAGGGCTGGGAAGCCTCCTAGCCTGTTTGTGTCAAATCTCCATCTCTTTGATTTTAGAAACCCCCAAAAATATATGTATTATAACCACCCACCACAATATTCTGTTTACCTGCTGGTTTTGAGCCAAGGACTGTGATTGTCTCTGAAGTGTGGGAGCTAGGTCCTTGTGATATTAAAACTCTCCCAAAGTTTTGGAGTGGCAGTCTGGGACAGACTACAACCTGTCTCCCTTGTGGAGTCTAACTGTTGTGATGGAGTGAGCTCATCTTGGTGTTTGGTGATGGGGCAATGCACATACAGGCATGTGTACCCAGCCAACCTCCCTTTTTGCATTGATGCTCCTTCCTGTGGTGCCGTTTTGACTTTGCTGACCACAACTAATCTCAGCACTTTGCTTCTTTCTATAGGCCCTTCTACCAAGTTGCTGCACAGCCTCTACAGCAAGATCAGCCAGTACACAGAGCTCACCAACCACACGATGAGGTTCAACGCATTCATCTTTGGCCTCCTCAAGTAAGCAGGCTTCCTGGGCTGGCTGCATGTCACTGTCCAGGGCTGGGAGCAGGTGCTGGTCCTTCACTGCAGGCAGGCACAGTTGCCAATGAAAAGACTTAAGAAACCTGGGAGAATGCTCCCCAGCTGTAGGTGAGGGAAGGAAGAAGCTGTGGGCTTCTCCAGAAGGACCAAAATCTACCTGATACAGAAGGATCAGGCCAGAACTGAGAAGGGGTGGCTATAACCAATTGAAGAACATGGTCAGCTTGGTTTAGCCCTTAAATATTAGGTGGGGGGGTCTGTCTGTCAGGATTCATACAAGATTAGATATAGCATATGCATAAATTACTCCTGGAAATCCCTGCTCAAATCACTGCTTCCAGGAGCTTCAGTGAATCCCAGGGAAAGAGGATCTGAAGAAGAAATTGCCCTAGTCTAGGACTCAAGGCTGGCTTTTCCAGGTTGGATGTGGAGTATGCACACTACAGTCAGAGTTAGAAGAACACAGTGACAATAGAGTCCCCAAGGTGTTGGAGGATCCCTACAAGCAGGAGCAAGCTCTGCCCTACTTTCCCCACCCAGGGTGGCCCAGCTCTCCCCTTCTGGTGCAGGATACCAGCATATTTTGGGCCAAGCCTGCAGCAGTGGTCTTATGGTTGTAGATTTGCCTCTTCCACACGAGCCCTTCTCAGCAAAGCTAAGCTCTGCCAATGACATAGGGGCTAAATGGTGAGAAAACTTGCTGGAAACATGGTGGTCTGGGGTTATGGTTGCACAGTGCCTCATGTAAAGCAAACCAGATGGCTCTGTGACAGGCTGTGTGGCTGTGGTCAGTGTGTGCTGATGGGAGCAAGCCACTGTCCTTTCACTAGGTGTGGAGGTTCTCAGGTTTATGCTGTGCTCAGTGCTCTCTTCCAGTCACATTTCTTTTTGTAGAATAGCAAGTATGAAGGGGGTGAATTGCTTTTTCACTCTTTCCTTTCCTATTTTCCCTTCCTGCAGTATCCGGTCCTTGGAGTTCTGGTTCAACCACCTCTACAACCATGAAGGTGAGAGCCTGAGGGCTGTGGACAGCAGTGGGGGCCAAATTCTGCACAATGCAGAACACGGGAGGGACATGCATTTCTTTTACTGGTCTTCCAGACTAGGCTGCTCTCCTCTGCTCTGAGCTGAAGGACTGACTATACAAAGTCCCAGTGTACAAGGGAAGTCCGAAGTGGAAGTGCAAGCTCCATGCAGCTCCCTACACCTGAGCCTGGCCATCCATGTCCTTCCCAGCTGCAGCTAGTACCCAGGGCTGCCACCTCCAATGCAGGTCCCTCAGTCTACCCACAGGAGACCAGATGTAACCCTCCCCAAATTTCTGTGTTCCCTGCTCAGTGCCTGAGAGCTTTGTATTACTGAAGATGTACATACTTGGCTGAAACCCTTCAGGCATGGGAAATGGCAAGAAATGGAAAGGAAAGCCATCTGACAAAGAAAAAGCAGATTTTGCTGGATGTGTCTGTTTTTTCAACCAGAAATGTTTCTAGAGCATTCAGATAACCTAGCAGCATGACCAAGCTGCTTGGTGCCTAGAAGCAGCATGACTAAGTGCTAAGTGCATAGTGAGACAGACACACTTGACCTGCTGGATCCCCTGAGAGTGCTGCTGGCTCAGCTTGTGCTGAACCCAGGATCCCATGCACTGCTGGAAGCCCAGCCCAGTATCTTCTGGGAGGTTTGGGGGCTGACAGCAGACATTTTCCAGTTCTGCACATGCAGTCAGCACTTCTCTCTGGAGCAGACAGGAGAGTAGACTTACCTTTGTACTGAGCAGTGTGGCAAGTGAAAGCATTCTGGATTTCTGGAGAAGATAACCATCTGTGTCAAGAAACCATTGAACCTCCTGTATCATCTCCAGGAGGTGGGAAAGAGAGTTTTAACAACTTCCAACCCTTTGATGCTCTTTATTTGCACCCTATTCCCATGCATTTTGTGGCAGAGGTCATCCTGGTGGGTAGTCTAACAGGCAGGTCCTGGCTTCAGGTGTGACTGGAAGCAGGACCTGGGCCAGGTTGCCCAGAGGTCACAGAGCATCTGGTGCTCCGTGACGCAGTGCTAAGCCTCATGCTGCTGCCATAGCTGTGACCGAAAACTAGTATCCATCTCCTTTCCCCATAGCTTCAGTAGCTTCCTGGTGGCTTGGCAAAAGTGGCAAAGGCCTCTCCTCTAATTGATTTCTCTTGTCCAACAGATATCATCCTGGCACACTACCAGCCGGTGGGCTTCTTGTGCCTGTCTCATAGCGTGTGCCAGCCTCTTTTTGAGGAGCTCTTGCTCTTGCTCCAGCCTCTCTCCCTGCTGCCTTTCAACCTAGACCTCCTTTTCGAACACCACCTGATGCAGATGGGCAAAGAGCAGCAGCAGCAGAAGGAGCTGCTGCGTGTGAAGCACGACCTGCTGCTTTCAGCACACTCCACCCTGCAGCTGATGCGGACACGGGGCAGCAGTGAGGATCCCGATGGCTGTAGCACTGCCCCTGAAACATGCAAAGTGGGTGCCAGAGATGGTGACATCTCACCAGGCCACAGCCCCCAACAAGCTGCAAGTGAGAGAGTCAAGGGGGTGGGGGCCTCCTACGGAGATGGTGACAGGGAGGAAGAGCGGAGGAAGGTGCGAGAAAGCACATGGGAGGGGAAGAAGGACAAGCAGGCGGGCTGGTGGTACCAGCTCATGCAGAGCTCTCAGATTTACATTGAGGGCTCAGCTGAAGGCTCAAAGTTCATCCGCTATGAGAAGAAGGCGGCTCTGAACGCTGTGCCCAGTCCAGCAGAGATCCACAAGGCACCACCCCCGCGTGAAGGCGTGGTGGAAGGTGCAGAGGCTTGCCCCATTGCTGAGGGCACCTTGGAAGAGAGGCCCAAGGCTGACAGCAAGCCAAGTCCTGAAGCCATGGAAGAGCCCTTGGAGAAGCCCCAGCAGGTACTGGTCAGTGAAGAGGTGAAGGAAAGGAGCTGGCCTTTCTGGATGGGCAGTCCCCCAGACTCAGTGCTTACAGAGCTGAAGCGCAGCAAGGAGAAGGAGACGGGGACTCAGCAAAAAGTGGGAGCAGCAGCAGCAGCAGCAGCCCCCCAAGAGGAAAGCAGCACCAGTGCACCAGAGGGCAACCAACCCATCAAGTGGGGACACTTATTTGGGTCCAGGAAGGTGCAAAAAGAGCCCAGGCAGCCTAACAGGTAGGGGACAGGGATGTTTTGGGTCTGGGGAGGGCTGGTTAACCTGGGGTGGCAGCAGTGCAGGTGGAAGTCGGGCCAATAGCCAACCACTGGGCTACACCACAGTGGTACATCAGCAGCAGTGTGTGAACAGAGAGATCTACCAGCCTGCCTTAATTTCTACCACACTACCATTCCCATCTTCAGTTCCTGCCCTTGTTCAGTCTGCCTCACTGGCTTTCCTCTGAGCTGTCCTAAGGCTACCTTGGCTCCTCAGCCTTCTCTCCTTGGGAAAAGCTCCTTCTGCATGGCCCCCATCATTGCTTTATCCCTCCCCAAAATAGATACTGAGAACAGAACACAGAGCCATCCCTGTTGCACACAACAGGTGAGGAGGAGGTGTAAAGTTGCCCCATGTATCTGAAACCTCTCTGCACTGCCTCTCCATCTGCACCCTTCTTGCTTCTGTGGCTGCTGGAAATGCCCTTCCATGTTTAGGCCATGTTGTATCTGGAGTATGCTGACCCCTCCCCACTAGGAGACAGCCTGGTGACCATGGTGTACTTTGTACATGAAGCCAGACCTCTTAAGGCATGACCTTGCCATGAGAGTGGCTGCTTCTTGCCCCCAGGTACACTTCCCTGCCACTACCTGCTTCTGTCTCCTTCTTGCAGGTTGCCCTCTGGATGGCTGAGCTTGGACAAGTCTGTGTTCCAGTTGGTGGCCCAGACAGTTGGGGCAAGTATGTGGCGAGAAGCAGCCCCTGAGCCAGAGCATCCCCGGACAGAGCCACCTGAAGTGCTCCCCACGGAGCAGCCAGCCCCGGGGCTGTCTCCCCACCCTCCCTGGTGAGTGGCACCATGGGGCCATCCTACAGGTTCTGGGACATGGTGGGTTGGGGTTGGCATGGCTGTGCCTGGTGCAGTTCACCTGGTACCCGTTGTACTTGTGGACTAGGGGATGGTTGGGGGCAGTGATGCAGCTTATGCATCCATCCACCCCAACTCTGCAGTCTGCAGGTGAGGAAGAGCTGGGGGGCAGCTGGGAGCCTGGCTGGGGAGGGGGGGATACAGGGGATGTTTTTCTCAGTTCTGTGTGCCTCCAGTGGTCCCTGGGCTTCATCAGGGCAGTTGTCCTGTGGTGAGCTAACCCTTCCTCCCCTCCCTCTACCTGCAGTGAGGTGAAAGCTCTTTGCCATCACATTGCCACCGAGGCCGGACAGCTGAGCTTCAACAAAGGGGATATCCTGCAGGTCATCTCCAAAGTGGATGGTGACTGGCTGCAGTGCAGCCTCGGCTCCGAGGAGGGACTGGTGCCCATCATGTACGTCACCCACCCGGAGGACGAGGACTATTGATATGGCCGAGAGGCCAAGCACAGTAGCGTGGGCTGCTGAGGCTCCTCTGGGGAAGACCACCCTGCCAGAGGAACAGACACAGCTTCTTGCTAGTTTCTTACCTTTCTTGCCATTACAGAATACAGTAACCATAGGTGGTTCCTTCTTGCTCCTCCTTGTGCAGCTGCCAAAGGCCGACTCGGCCCCAGGGTATTCTGCGAGCTGCACCTCGTATTGCCAGGCATCACCGTGCATGCAGCCACACTGGGGATATGCCTGAGCCCTCTCCACCCCATGCCATCTCCAGCACCCATAGGCCATGGACTTGTACATAGCAGGAACCCAAGCAGTCCCTGCCAGGACAGTGCTGCCCCCCTACAGCTCTGTTTCATACTGGAGGGTGCAGGATGCTGGCTGTCCCTTCTGCAGGGGTGACATCACTGTCTGCAGCCTCCAGCATCCCTGGTGTCATCAGCTGCAGGGGTGGGAGCACTGTGCCGTGGCAAGGCTAGGATGGTGGGTTGCATTGTGGCTTGATGGGGAGCTGCAAGGTCGGCTCCTCCAGGCTGGAGCAGCCCTGTCCTAATGTGTTATAGTGATGCCTGGTGGGTTGTACTGGGACAAGTGGCCTGACACTGCCACGCTGCAGGGCTGGGGCTGTGCCTGGCCATGGCCAGGGGAGGGGGACAGGGAACGTGTGTGCGTGTGGAGCAAAGGGGTGCGTGGGGTCTTGAGGAAGGCGTGTGGATGTTCAGTGTTAGGTAGGTCTGGGATGGGTAGTGCCACCCTGTGCAGAGGTGGGTGCTTTGGGGTGTGACCCTGTGCCAGCTGCACTGAGCAGGGAGCCAGTGCCTGGGAAGCCCTGGAACGCTCAGTGGAGGGCCGGGGGGTTGGGTAGAGGGGAGGGGATGAGGGCAGGGTCCCTGACTGGGCTAGGGATGCTCTTTGGAGTTGGGGGCAGTGCTCCTGGAAGGTGGATTGGGGTGTGCTCCCAGAGGGAGCCAGAAAGCCAAGGAGGGAGGGGTGGTGTTCTCCTTGGCATAGGGTTTCTGGTCTTGCTGAGCAGTGCCATGGGTGGGGGGGCGGGGGGTGTAAGGGGATAAGTGTTGTGCACGAGCACAAGGGGCTGCTGGGGATCCTGGGGTCCTCAGTAGAGGCAATTCCAGTCAGCCTCTTTCTTTGCCATGTTAATGCCACCCGCTGAAGTGGGGATCTTTACCTGCCCATCAGGTGGGGAGCAGTGTTACTAACAGGCCATGCCAGTATTTGGTGCCTTGGCCAGGTTGACACTGTTCAGAGCATCGTGCCTGGGCTGGCATCTTCATGGCAAGGGGCTCTGGTCTTGCAAGGTTACCTCCTGCTTGTACATCGCTTAGCGGTCGTTGCACCATATTTAATTTGTATTTCCCTGTTAGAACAAAGTGTCTCGCCTTTATTTATTTCTTTATTTATGATGCATATTAATAAAAAAGGTGCTGATTGAGCTCCCTGCTACGTGGTCTTGTGATTTCAGCCAGTCCCTGGGAAGAGTCTGAGGGTTACCTGTGCTGGGACATTGCACTGCAGGCTTTGTCCTGCCTCCACCACAGCCAACACCAGAGTTTCAGAAGGAGATAGGTTGCCTCCAGCTATCAGACCTGTCAGTTCAGGCTGAGGGGACTGTATCACCTCAGATGATGGCATGTCTCAGAGACGCTGTGTTCTTCAAAGTTGCTTGTCTTTATTCCTTTTGCATGCTGATGTGGGACCACAGAATCATAGAATGTTTTAGGCTGGAAGGGACCTCCAGAGGTCAACTGGTCCAACCTCCCTTCACAAGTAGGGACATCTCTACCTAGGTCAGGTTGTTCAGAGCCCCATCAAACCTGGCCTTGAATGACTCCAGGGATGGGACCTCCACCACCTCCCAGGGCAGCCCATTCCACTGATCTATCACACTCATGTTAAAGANCACCTCTCCAGCCTATCCAGGTCCCTCTGGATGACATCCCGTCCCTCTGGCATATCAACTGCACCCCCCAGCTTGATATCACCTACAAACTTGCTGAGGGTGCGCTCAGTGCCACTGTCAATGTCATTAATGAAGATATTAAACAACACTGGTCCCAGCACAGACCCCTGAGGGACACCACTCGTCACCTTGCTCGAAACCTTTATTGGACAAAGCAGATTTCGAACAGTTCACACTGTTTCAGTGTGGCATCTGCTTCCCCAGACTGCTCTGGGCATTGTCAGCAAGGGTCCATAGGTGCTGCCAAACTGGAACATGTGACCTGTCGCAGCAGGAGGGAGTCCTGAATAGTGTGGGAAGGAGGCAGTGGTGGATGGGTTGTGGGGCTGGGACTCAGACCCTGGATCAACCTGGCTGGGAGGCTCCATGTTTGTGGGTCACTCACAAGGAAGGGCTTCGGGGCTTTTAAACTTGGACTTACACAAATGTTGGACCTCCAAGCACAGCAGGAATGAGCCTCAAGAGCCCATCCCTTCCCTTTATACCTCAGCAGCTCCCAGGAGAAAGGAAAAGCTCTGCTTGAGGCTCCAGCCTTTGCTGCAAGGCATCACGCTGGAGTTTGTTGCAACCATGTGGACAAACAATCTGCAATGATGGAGTCAAAACAGTTGAGAAAAATCCAGGAGTTAAGCAGCGTAAGCCCCTATCCTGGCATGGAGCAGCCAGGGCTTGCAGATGGGCTGCTTTAATTAACCTCTCAGAAGAGGTGGTGGGCAGGGCTGTTTAAAAAATTTCTCAGAGCCAGACTGTTCTCTCCAAGTGCACGGGCTGGCCCAAATGGGGAAGGTGACCGTGTGCTGGTCAACAGCCCAGTGGGCTGCTGAGTCAGCCCCAGGGCAGGAGAGGGGATTTCCAGCTGCCTCTGCTGCCAGCATAGACATGGAGCAGCTCGATGGGCACTTGTTGCCAGGGCAGCCTCGGGGGCAGGGGAGGCACAGTGGGACGGTTTGGGTATCAGAGCCTGGGTTTGGGGTTGCTGCTACAGGGTCTGCAGCTGCTGAATTCTTTAGGGTCATCTGTCTAAACTCAGTTTGGTGCTGGTTGGTTGCCGCGATTGAAGAGACGGG